>LZPO01087269.1:90359-125666 GCA_001675575.1 Neotoma lepida | reverse complement strand
CCAGTCTGTTTCTAAAGCTGGAACATGAGTTGAGAAAGGGCACCTCAGTTTCTCCATCTGAGAAATGGGTACCATTACTCATTGGGTTTAAACCCTCAGTTTTAGAAGGAGGTGGGGTTAGGGTCCTAGCCTGTCCATGCTACAAACAGGGTGGGGAGAGGGAGTAAGAGGGGAGCAGGCGGGATGGTTGTCCTGGTGACGGATCTACCAAATTGGAAATCAAGTAACAAAGCCTTCTGTACCCCACCATCTATGGTAAGAACCTGCAGGCCAGGGAGGGCAGGGACTTGCCTGGGGTTACAAGGCTAGATCAAGCTTCCTTTCATCAGATTGTCTCTCCTGTGGGGTGAGTNGCACCTGTGTTCTGGGCCTGAGCATCCCGTCCCGCCCACCCTCTGTTGCAGGGAATACAGGCTGCATCTGCCCACCCCGCCCCACTCCTGTTCAGTGTCTCCTCTGCAGCATATGGTGCTGGGCTGGGAGGCTGTGGAAGGGTGACCCACTGTCCTCTGTTGCCCAGGCTGAGGGCTTTCCTGAAAAGCGAGTCTTTGAGAACTCAAACTGTGGAAGTTCGTCACCAAGGCAGAGCCTGTGCAGGAAGTCTCTCCTCAGGTTCTGGGCCACATTTTCAGCTTCCTCCTGTCATATCCGAGGCCCACAGGAGCCCAGGGACTGAGGTACCCCCACCCCATCCCTGCAGCTTCCTGGTTACAGAGGCCTCCCAGCTTCTGCCTGTTTATTCCACCTTCAGCAGGACCTAAGTCCCAAATGAAGAACAGCTGTGGGGTCAGGCCTATGACTCAGGCCACACAGAGCCAAGAAAGAACTGTTTCCTCACTGTGTGTATGTGGAGGCGGCCGAGCTCCTGGACCTCCATCCTTAGGCTAACTCAGATCTCTGCTCCATGTGCCTGGCCCTGCCTTTTGGCCTTGATGGGTGTGTGGGGGAGGGGGACGGGACTCGACCAGGGACACCACCTGGCTGGTGGTGTGTCAGAAGCTCACTGTCTCGGGTGGAGAGGGGATTGGACACCAACAGAAATGATAAGGTGAAGGGAAGGAGAAAAACAGGATTTCCCAGGGTGGGTGCCAGCCTGCCTGGCGTTGGCTGGGTGACTCATTTGGGTCTGGCTGCCTCAGCTCCACAGCCAGAAGTCTCTGCAGCCAGAAGCCAGGAGCCTGGAATCCTGGGTGGCTTGAGCCCAGCTCTCCCTTGACACTTGCTTTATCCCTGTCTACCCGCCCTCCCTTCCTCTGCAGAGAAAGAGCTGGAGGCCTGGGGGGCCAGACTACAGCTTTGGCAGGACCAAGAATATAATGGAAGTGGGCCTTGCCCAGCCCCTGCTCACAGTGCTGGGGATGGAACCCTCCTCACACATGCTAGTCACATACTCTGACATGGAGACACATCCCATACCATCACGCTTCATGGCAAAGAGTAACCAGCGTTCTCCCTGCCCTGCAACCTTCCCTGTTCTNGGGAGCACTGACCATAGTGTGCTCTAGTGTGCCNTGCCCCCTGCCCAGAGGAGCATTGATTACAGTGTATCTGCCTCTCTGGGCCCCNTTTTATCTGTATTGCCTGGAGGGTTAGCAGTTCTGGGTACAGCTGACTGGAAAGCAAAAATAGTGCCATAGTTTGGGTCTGGAATGTTCCCCAAAGGCCNTGTGCTGAAGGCTTAGTCCCCAGCGAGGAGCTATGGATGAGTGGCNGAACCCTGTGGAGTCCCGATTTCTTCCTCCTGCTTTCACTCCTAGCCACTGTGGGTTGTGAGGTTCAGACTCACCTTGAGGTCCCCAACATTGCTTTCCAGCCCCACTCTAGAGGCTGGAACCACTGAGTCATGACAACCTTCTCTCTAGAAGTTGGTTATCTCAGGTGTTTATCACAGTAACAGGAAACTGATTGACACAGTAGCCATTAGAGGTGAGTTACACCTGCCTTTTTAAAAATTCATTAATATTTGTGTTATTATTATTAGTGTGTGGGAGTGAGGGGCATGTCACAGCAGGCATGTGGAGGCCAGAGGACAACTGTGAAATCAGTACTCTCTCCCTCCCTCCCTCCCTCCCTCCCTCACTTCCTCTCTCCATCCCTCCTTTTATCTAGGAGTTGAACTCAAGCTGTCAGGTTGTACAGAAAGGTGTTTTACACTGAGCTATCTCACTGGCCCTTGTTTGGGGTTTTTCAGACAAGACATTATGCAGCCNAGGCTAATCTTGAATTTCCTTTATTGTAGAGTCTGGCCTTAAACTCCTGATCCTCCTNCCTTTAATTCCCTAGTGTGGGGATTGCAGGCATGCACACCACCATGCCCACTTCACATACCTCTGGGAGTCACACCAGTGGGCACTATACCAACTGAGCTACCCCCCAGCCCCTAGTCCANAGTTCCTTATCCATTCGTCTGTGGATGGACATTTGGTTGTTCCCGTATCTGTGGTGAATTCTGCTGTAATGACNACAGCGTGCAGACGGCCCTTCACCATGCTGATTTCATTTCCTCAGGATATGGACCTAGGAGTGGGATTGCTGGCCCAGGCTAGTTCTATTTTACATTGTTTTGTGAGTCTGACAGGGTTTTAGTATATAGCTGAGACTTGCCTAGAATTCACGGCCCTCCTGCCTTGACCTCCCAAATGCTAGGATTATAGGCGCATGCACATTTGCTGTGGTCCACGGTGACTGCACATCTCACCCACGCTGGTCTCATCTTTGTGAGGACTCTACCAGGTATGAGAGAACATGTCTTTTTGGTTTTGATTNTCTGTTTCCTAATGGTTACTGATGTTGAACTGTTGTTTGTGTCCCTGGTGGCTGTTCAAATTTCTTTTCTGAGAAACATCTCTTTAGGTCTTATGTCTATTTTCCAACTGAGTGTCTGTTCTGTGGCTATTGAGTTACACAAGCTCCTTATTGTGTTAGAAATTAGTCTCTTATCAGAAGTAGGCTTTGCATTCTGTGGGCCGTCTTCACTCCATGGCCCACTTCCTGTGTGTAGAGGCTTTTAGTTTGCTGTCAGCTTGTTTGTCTGCTCTTGGCTTTGTTTCCTGTGCTTTGGGGGTCGTATCTGAAAAATAACTGCCCAGGCTAGTGTCATAGAGTTTCCCTGTTTTCCTCGAGCAGTTTTACAGTTTCTGGTCTTTAATACATTTGAGCTGGATTTTGCATTTTTGAAATTAGGGTATAATATAATTCTGTTGCATGTGGATTTCCCCTGTTCCCACCTCCTTGACTNCAGTCTGGATCCTTTTCCCAGGGAGTCAAAAGCTGGAGTCAATGCCTTCCTAAGATCTGGCTATAGGGCACTTTCTTAGTGAGTAATGTGGGAGGGCCCAGCCTGTAAACAGCACCCCTCCATGACCTCTGCATCAGCTCCTGCCTCCAGGATCCTGCTGTGTTTGAGTTCCTGTCCTAACTTCAGTGATGAACAGCNATGTGGAAGTGTGTAAGCCGATGAAACTCCTTCCACCCCAACTTGCTTTTGGTCGTGATNTTTTGTCACAGCAATAGAATTCTTAACTAAGACAACACAAACACACACATTTGGACTGGATCTCATTTAGCTAAGGCTACCCATAAACTCCTAATCCTCCTGCCTCTACCTCCTTCCTGCTGGGATTACAGGAACACATCTTGCACCAGCTTAATTCCTGGAGTGGGGGATATTATTTANTTAGTTAGTTAGTTCCTGATCCTCCTGCCTCTATNCCACGAGCAGGCCATGGACTTTTGTGGTGCTGGGGTGGTGCCCAGGGTGTTGCACATGCTAGGCAAGCACTCTACCAACTAAGCTGCGTTCCTGGCCCCTGTAGTATTTTTTTTTTAACCAACAATGTGATATCTCTAGCTCTGTNCTTTTTGTTCAAAGTTGCTTAAGCTATTCAAGGATCTTTTGTGGTTTCCTATTGTGGTTCAGGGTCCTGTTTCTCTTTCTGTGAGGCGTGTCTTCGGAATTATTCTGCATGGGATTGAAGGGTAGTATTCTCTCCTGCATTATTTCTTCCAGTGCATAAGCATGGAATATCTAGCCATTTATTTGTGTCTTCCTTCATTTTTCTCTGTGTTTTTCAGTTGTAGTGTGAAGGGTTTTCATCTCCCTGCTCATGTTTATTCCTACGCATTTTATTTTGTTTTCTTTCTGTAGCTACTGGGGATGGGGTTTCTCAGTTTCATTTTTGGGTAGTTTGTTGTTAGCACAGAAACACAACAGAGTTACTCCCTCTTTTCATGTTCTTTATTATCTAGCTTTGAATATTACTCCTCTATCTGATTTGTTGGGGTTTTATCATTAAAGAATGCTGAGTGTTC
Organism: Neotoma lepida; assembly: GCA_001675575.1. NCBI lineage: Eukaryota > Metazoa > Chordata > Mammalia > Rodentia > Cricetidae > Neotoma > Neotoma lepida. The sequence continues at coordinate 121,355 of LZPO01087269.1, read as the reverse complement.
TCAAATATTTTCCTTACATCTAACGAGAGGATTGTGTGGTTTTCATCCATCTTTGGAGACAGGATCTCACTATGTAGCCCAGGCTGGCCCTGAACCCATGGCAATCCTCATGCTTCAGCATCTCAAGGGCTAGGATCACAAGTGGGAGCCATCACACCCAGCTCCCACTGTCACTGCTGAGCAAATCTGTTTCCCAGCGACTGGATCACAGTGAGTGTCCTTTTCAGGTGCAGGAGAGCTCTGTTCCTAGTCCTTTGCTGAAGTTTTTCTGTAGCGTCTAAATCCACATAGTAACACTGTGCTCCTGGACCCCAGGTTTTTTTCCTTTCTTTCTTACTCTCTCTTTCTTTTTTGGTTTTTTGAGACAGAGTTTCACTGTGTAGCCCTGGCTGTCCTGGAACTCACTCTATAGACCAGATTGGCCTCAAACTCACAGAGATCCGCCTACCTTTGCCTCCCTAGTGCTGGGACTAAAGGCGTGCGCCACCACCTGGTGGAACTCCGGGTTTTCTGTGTCTATGTTCTTTAGGAACCTCTGGTCTGTAACTTACTTTCATTTTATGTATATGTATATGTGTGAGTATGTGCACTTGAGTGCAATGCATGAAGGGGCCAGAAGAGGGCATTAGATTCCCTGGAGCTGAAATTGTAGGTGGTATGAACCCCCAAGTGGGTGCNNGGAACAGTACTCAGGTCCTCTGAGAGGGCAGAAGCTGCCCTTAACCTCTGAGCCTCCTCTCCAGCTTCCCTGTAACTTTCCTTTATGGCTTTGGCATCAGGTGATCTGGCCTTGCTTTTCAATTTGATTTAATAAAATCACGTAGTAATGTCTCTTTTGTTTAATGTCATGCCTGTGAGCTCCATCTGTGGGGGTGCATACAACCATGAGTTTGTTTTCTATTATTTGAACAGACAACAACAAACCCCCCTCACACAGTCCTTTACTGATGATCTTTGAGTATTTTCTAATTTTCAACATAGGAATTTCTACTGGGGGTTGACATGTCTAGGATTCCTGCACTTGGACAGTTGAAGGAGGAAGATCAGGAGTTCAANGGCTTTAGAAAAACCTTTAAAAAGAAATCTGTGCTAAACATCCTTGTGTTTCACTGAATCTGTGGGATACAGTCGATACATCTCAGAGAGAACTAACTAGACAATGCAGTATGTGTTGCTCATACTCACCAGGGATTCTAGCNCCAGGGACATCTTCACAGAGTCATTGTGCAGATGTCCACCCCTGCCAGGTGTCAGAGTGCCACTTGGGGTTTCAATCGTTTTGTTTTTCAGGCTGGAACCCAGGGCTTCATGTGTGCTAGCCCATCACTGTGCTGCCAAGCTTCACACCCAGCCTGTGCTTGGGACATGTGTGAGCTGGCNTGTCATGGTGCTTCTCACTCCAGCCCTGCTGGTAGGATGGGCTGCTGTCTCCCTATGGTTTTAATTTGCATCACCTTGCCNATCGGTGAAGTCCAGCACTTTCCCTTCTATTTACTGGATGTTTGGAGTTTCTCTTTCTTTTATATTGTGCTGTTTTTGTTTGTTTGTTTGTTTGTTGATTTTAGTTTTATTGTTATTTTATTTTACGTGTATGGGTGTTTTGTCTGCATGTGTGTCTGTGNACCACACACGCGTGTCTGGTGCCTGTGGAGGCNGNAAGAACGAATTTGGTCCCCTGGANCTGGAGTTACAGATGGTTGTGAGCCACNTCGTGGGTGTCAGGAACTGAACCTGGGTCCTCTGCAAAGTGTTCTTAACCACTGAGCCAGTTCCCCGGCTACATGTTATGCTGGTTGCAGGCAGCCCCATGGCTGGAGTTTTCTTGGGATTGGTTTGGTGTGTAGTGTNAGGTAGGGTCAAGATTGCTCTTCTTCCCTGTGGAGAGCAAGTGAAACCATTCATTGAAACAATGGTTCTTTCCTCAATGCACCAAGCCACAAATCAGGTGTCCTTATACCTGTGGACTGAGTAGACTCTGTTCTGTTCTGTTCCATCCCACTGATTTGTTTGTCTACCCTGGCAGACAAACAAATGTCTCTGTGACCAGGACTTTAGGACAGGCTGCTTGACAGGGGTGTGGCTTCTCTAGCTGGGCCTCTGTTGACAGCCTTGGCTGTTGTTGGCCCTTTGTGTGCTCCTGCTGTTGGACTAAGACTCAGCCTGTTCTCTANTTGTCCTAGCTCCATTATTTCTTCTTCCAGAAGCTCCCACTTCTGACAAAGACCTTGTAGCTGTGTGGCCTGTGAAGGCCTCCAGCCTAGTCCTGCCCTGGGGCCCTGGGGCCTGGAATTAGTCACAGTGGCTGAAGGGCAGGGCCATAGCCAGCTCAGCCTGGGCAATGGGGTGTGGGCCCCTGCTGGCACACAGCCATCAGGAAGGCCAAGAGGCAAGCGGATGCTTGGCCCAGCGGGCAGAGGAGGGTGGCTCCAGCTGGCCTAAATGCTGACTGCATGTTTGGGTATCATGGGCATGTCTGGTGCCCGTGGAGGCAACAAGAGGGCTTTGAATCCCCTGTTACAGTTGTGAACTGCCATGTGGATGCTGAGAACTGTACCTCCAACTTCTGCAAGAGCAGTCAGTGATCTTAACCACTGATCCACCTCTCCAACCCCAGCCCTGCCTCTCCTGAGCTTGCTCTTTGTATCTGGGATACGCTGCCACACTTAACTTTTCTTGCAATGGTTCTGTGGTTGCTGAATTCCAGTGCCTCACTGTTGATAGTGGGGGTGCAGAGGTACTTGATGTAGGCCCCATCCTCAGAGGGTGGCCTGAGAAAATGACAAGGAGTGTCCAAATGGGCAAAATGTAACCAGTGCTGGGCTCCTGGGAGCTCCAGATGGCCAAGGCAAGGGCTGGATTGTGAAGGAGAGGCATATGCAGAGGCCCTGAGCTCACAACTTGAGGGACCTGCAAGAAAATGTCAGTCTCTAGGGTAAAGGATGCAGGGTGAGATTGGCAGGGAAAGGGAAGCAGGTGGACATCAGACAGCTGGGAAGCCCCACCCATCCTTAACATCACACAGGGTTGAAACATGGGCAAAAACGGCCATGCCTGGAGCACAGGCGAGGGGTAGAGGCTGGTGTGTCAATCTGGGTTTCCTGCCTTCCTATTTACACTTTGCTTTCTGAGATGGTGCCTGGAGATGGGAGAGGCTGCAGAGTCTGTGACCCCTTGAGGCTCTGACCCCATGTGGTACTGTGTGGTAATAATCTCTTGGTTGGTGGTGGCTGAATAGGTAAAGGCCAGGTCCCAGAAGAACTCCAGAAGTAGACCAGGGTCAGCCTGCTCATCAGGGATGAGGAGTGACTGAGGTATGGCAGAGCCTCTGCTGGTGGTCCACTCCTATCTATTTTATGCCCGCCCTCCCTGCCCACTCTCCTCACCCAGTTTCTCCTGGTTGTGTAATCTCTTCTTCCTGGGAGAGCAGATCCCCCGTAGTGAAGAGCCCTCTGTGGCCGGGAGAGCAGCCAGAAGCCTCATTTGCCATCCTGGCTGTGTGATCTCAGCCTGCTTACTCTGCCTCTCTGGGCCCTCTGGGCTCTGAAATACTGGAATCACAATAGCTGATTTCTCNGCTCCCTGATCTAATTCTTGTGGCTTAAATTGCTTCCTGAGCACTGGCTGCTAAGGCCTGCAGGGCTAATGAGCCTGCTTGGTACTTAAGGATCCTGAGGTTTTCCAGTCTCCGCTTTCTCTTTTTCCCAGGGCTCCAAGGCTGAGGGAGGCCTAGGGCCAAGGAGATTGACCTTCCTGGGTGGAGGAGAGGCCAGGCAAGTTAAACGGTTGGCTTGAGGCCACACAGCAACTCTGAATGGATGCANTGGCTGCAGATACAGAACAAGGCATTGCTGGCCAGTCACCTTTTCCTTCCTGTTACTTCCCTTCCCTGGAGAACCCTCATCTTCCCTTCCTTTGGGCAGCAGCTCAGTTGAGGGTTGTGTGGGGGAGCTTGCCTGCCGTCGCCTACCCCTTTCTCCAAGGTAGGCAACCTCAACCTGAGGACCTGGGTTCCAGCCCACTGCCTCCATCGGGAACACCTTACAGAGCCTCCTCACCTAACAGAGCCTCAGCCGTNATTCTGAAAATGGCAACAGTGTCCCCACTTGGCATTGCTGCCAACAGTGGACACAACAAACCTCTTTCTTAGTGGCTTGCACATGGTGGGTTCCAGAGAACTGGAGTCTCTTTGGAATGAGAGGAGACTTGACCCCTTTGCTCTCTGTCCCCCACCCTCTGCCCCTGGCTAATTGTAATGGCATCATTCTCTTATTGAAATAACTTTGTTCCCTCTTGGAGATGAATGAAAGGGGCTCAGAGAGGCTGAGTGACTTTTCCATGGTCACCCAGCAGATGAGTAGCTCGGCCAGGATCAGTCCCTACATCAGACCTGCTATCAAACTTTGCCCAGGAACCATTCTAAGAATTCTGCCTCAGTTTCCCTCATAGCCAGCCTGAACCTCAATAAGACCACAGTGTTGTTCCCAGTACACCCCAGGATGAGTAGATTTGGAGAGGTTGAAGATGGGGTGTGAGAGACCATCTGTCAACCATGTGGGACCGAGTCCCNCTGGCTGCATCTCCCCCTACAACCCTTGTTCTCTGGGGCCTCCCCTGACTGTATTGGTGCAGTAGGTGTCCCTTGAACTTAGTCAGTGTACAAAATACAGGGTATAGGGTGATCTCTTGGCCCCTTGAGGAGTGAACAGAGCCCCAGGGGCCAAGGACCTGCTTTCTCCCTAAGTGTAAGGTGCACATAGGAGGCAGAGCGCTGGGGTAGAGACTGAGTGACAGCTGGAAGCAGCCTAGGCAGGAATGAGTCAGGAAGAGCCCTCTGAGATGCTGAGACCTGTGGGTGTGACACTGGCCACAAGCTGCTAGGGGTGGTCACTTGTATGATTCAGCCCCAAAGACGTAGGGAGAGCTGGCTAAACAAGACAGAGTGTGAGGTGGGTGTGGCCCGGGCCAGCCCTGGACACAGGGCACTGGTGGCCTGAGGGCCTGGTGTCACCTTTCTGACACCAGAAAGGAGAGACTCTCCATAGCTGAGGCAGGTGGTTTGCTCCTGTTGCCTCTTTGCACTATAGCAGGTACTAGCTGTGTGCCCTTAGGCAGATCTCTGCCCCTCTCTGTGCCACCTTTCCTTGCCTGTGTTATTGGAATGTTTCTGGGAGGGAAGTATATCTGGTGGTCCGAGCTCAGCAGGGACTTAAGGTGCCCATGATTGACAGTCTTGCCTTTCTGTCTTCTAGGTGCCTCCCCTTCTTGGGGACGTGGTCACCATGTTCTCCTGCGTTAAGGCCTATGAGGACCAGAACTACTCAGCGCTGAAGCGGTCCTGTCTGCGCAGGAAGGTGCTCTTTGAGGACCCCCACTTCCCTGCNACTGACGACTCACTCTACTATAAGGGTACCCCAGGGCCTGCAGTCAGGTGGAAGCGGCCTAAGGTGAGTTTCTGGCCCTCCTCCCTGGGGAGAATGGGCTCCGATCCCACAGACAGCCACCTGCCTAGCCAGACCCTCTAAGGCATGGTGTACTCAGGGGCCTCAGCCTTCCATCCCNTGGTCACGTGGGGTGCATATGAGATGCTGTGAATGGGCCCTGTGTGNAGTAAGATTGAGAGGCCGGTTTCCTTTGCTGGTTTTAAAAGTCCCTTCCTGTACAAGTGGAAGTAGGAACTCCCATCAAGCTGTAAGAATAGACAGCAGATGACCCATGTAGGGCCTGTGTCCTGAGTGTTGGTGGCCTTGCAAACTCCCAGCCTGGTCTGGTTCCCAAGAGCTGCATGCTTAATAGAAATAGTTGGCCCTGTGCCATGACTTTTGGTTCCGAGTCCTATGTGTGAGATGGGCATAGGAGTTCTGTGGAGTGGGGTTCCTGGGGCCTCAGTGAAGATGAGGGTGCTGGAGGACACTGGCCCAGACCCATTCCAGGCTTCACCACTCTGCTGGTGACAGTCATTGACAAGGGACTTGAGTGTGGAAACCAGGCTCCTCCTGATCACTTGGACAGGTCATTAGAGCCTCCTCCATGCCCTGTTCTCAGAGAAGGTGCCTCCGGCTGCAGGGCGAGGCCGGTGGGGAAGGTGCGGTCACAGAGAGACTATCAGGCTTCCTCTGACAATGACAGAACAGGTGGCACCTGGGGCACATGAGGGAAGCACCCCCTGTGCCTGGCATGTTAGTTCTGAGGGCCTGTGGAGCCATGCATGCCTCGCTTTCAGATTAGTACTGTCCAGTCTCTGGACCTTGGACATTTGGAGAAAAATGAAATTCCATATCCATGCCCTTCCCAACAGCCAACTTTGGGCATTGCTGTGAACTGGGGCTCTTGTCAGGGAAGGAAACTGAGGCTGAGAGGAGAAGGGACCACATATCCAGGAGTCCTGCCTCCACCACCCCCTCCCCAGTCCCCCTGACACCAGGTAGAAGGCCCTGGGTTCTTTAGCCTCAGATCTTGGGGCTTTGGGGGACATCTGACCCTGGCTTCCTTCTCTGACNTAGTAACNGAAACTTGGCTCTACTCTCCCTTGTTGACTACCATCTTCTTCAGCAAGGCATTGGGTGGCAGCCGCCTCTAAAGGGCCTTTGTGAGATCCTGGTTCCCAAGAGGAAGGGTGGACACCTGAGCCACCTCCTGCCACCACCCCCAGTGTACACTGTCCTTGGCCTGACCCTCTTCCTAAGACTCTGGGCCACAGTCTGGAATGGGCTTCATGAGGCCCAAGGCTTTGGTAGGGCGGGCCGGTGGTTGGGCGGGCTGGTGGCTGGGTGTCCACTGCTGTGTGACCTGATGGAGTCATTGCCCCTCAGAGCCCTTTCCCCTGGGTTCAGGAGTGGTACTTCCTCCTTCCTCCTCCTTCCTTGGCACCTGTCCAGCAGCNTTTCTAGCTCTAGCTGAAGAGGAAGGGCGAACTGCCTACCTTGGCTAGGTCACAGCACATGCAGTTGGCATAGATGGGGACATCAGAGTGGGGCCCACAGGACAATAGTTGGGCTTCAGCCTTGGTCAGGCCTGAGTCCATGGGGCAGATGGACTCATGTATGGGTCCATGGGCAGACTCATCACGTGTATTCCGTTGATGTGATGGAGACCTGGAAGGCTCCACTGTGGAGGGAGGGCAAGGTCTACAGTGGAGGGAAGGTGGAGTGGCCTGGGTCAGGGGTGCGTTGTCCAGCTCCTGACCACTAATGCCCAGCTGCTTGGCCTCTGGCCTGAGGCAGCTGTGCTTCTGAGCGTCCTATTTCCTGGGTCCTAGAGCCTGAGGGACTGTTAGTAAGCAGAGCAAGAGGCCACTTTCCCTACAGGTCATTCTGATTCCACTTCCAGAAACCTCTCAGTCAGTTGGTCATTATGGTGACCTCTCTGTTCTGAGGGATTCTCCTTTAACAGCCTCCAAGCCCCCAAGCCTGCGGCTTCCCAGCCTACNAGCCCCAGGCAGTCAGCCTTGCTGTCCCCAGTTTCTCAATCCCTCCAACTTTCCTGTCTCCCTGTCTCCCAGGCTCCCCACCTCTCAGGCTCCCCTCTCCCCTAGCCCCAGCTCCCTAGCCCCTTAGCTTCATAGCTTCCCAGGCCTTCAGGCCCTTAGTCTTCATGCTTCCTGACCTCTGAGTACAGCTTTCCTGTCCCAGCTTCCCCACCTGTCTGTCAGCCTCCCTTCCTCAATGGCTTCTTTTCTCCCAAATATTATGAAGAGCCTGCTTTTTGAGGCTTGGCACCAGCTTGAGGTGCCTTCTTGAAGTGAGATGTGGCCTTAAGCAAAGTGTCCCCTGCTGTGGGCCACGGTTGCTCATCTTTAAGTGGGGAGAATAATTCTTGCTGAGTATGGTTTCTGGAAATTGAGGCGCTGGAGGGGTCAGACACATGGAGACAGCAACAAGCCGCCCTTACCCTTCTTGTCAACTCCATATGGGGAGCCAGAGCTGGCCTGGGATCCTGTCATTCATCCTGCAGGGGGCACCTCGCCCTCTTTGGCATCCATCTTACCACTCCCCTCAGGTCTATGTTGTGTTCTTTTCCACACAGGGAACATCTGCCATCTTCCTTACTGCTGGCTAGAGGAGAAGGAGGTGATGGGGGAGCGGGGGCTGGGGAGTCAGGGATGTGGGCAGAAGCCACTTCTGCTTCTCAGGCTGGGGGCTACAGCTATCTCGCCTCCACTCAGCTCTCTGCCTTTCCTATGTCTGGACATTGTCTTGGGGGTTCGGGATAGAATGCATGGGGGTAGGTAGGAGCCCCATGAACACTTGTCACTTATGGAACCCTTAGCACCCCTTGAGGCAGCCTGGTGTCCCTACCTGCCTGGGAACTCATCTCGTTTTGGGAAAGGAGTTACTCTCATAGTGCTGACTACTTGGTCTGCTATAGGAAGGCCTCTGCTCTGCCTCACAATGAGCTTCCTGGGTACCTTCCCCTAGTCTTGTCAGAGCACCAGGGAAGGGCCCTGGCATTAGAGGAGGTGGAGGAGACCAGGGCTGGATTGCTGAAGGAGATGGGGGCTGAAGGAGGGGCAGTTGAAGAGGGGTACCGTGTTCTGTGACTCTTCTGTTGTGTCCCAGGCAGGGTCCCTGCAGTGGCCATTCTTTTGTGATCTTGGATTCAGGAGTGGGCAGGAGGAAAGATACAGACAGGCAGTGTACCCCCAAGGTGTGGCTGTGTGCATGGGTGCCCAGCTCTTATACGCGTCGCTTTCCTGGCTGTGTTCCTAGCTCCACACTAGCTAGGAACCTGAATTTCCTGCTGAGCCCGGGGGGGTGGGGGGGGGTGGTTCAGGCCTGATCAGATCTGGGCCAACTGGTCTAACCGGCTGAGGTGACTGCAGGTTCAGAAGCCAGTGCCCTGGAGGCATGCTGGTCAGAAGGAGGCCTNGGGCTGGTTCAGTTCAGGGCTCACAGCAGGCCTCATGCAGTCCAGTCCAGGGCACTTTGTTATCCCTCCATGCCCTATCAGTAGCCTCTGTCCCCAACTTGCCTCCCTTGTCAGAGAGCTCATTGGCAGATAGAGGGACCCANAGGCAAAGTGGTGCCCGGTGTCTCAGGTCCATCCAGCTCACGGTTTACTAAACAATCAAAACCAGGAGTCAGGAACTGACCAAAGGAAAGATTCACCTACAGATTTGGCCTTGCCTACTGCAGTGTTAAAATTCATAGAGAATATGAAACAAAAGCCAGGAAATCTGCATAGGCAGATGAGCTAGCTGACTAGTGAGATGTGGCCTTCCTAGGAGCTGACTTATCTCTAGGGACTTTCTCTTCCGCAACCAGAGGGATTTCCTGGCATAATTAAACATCCTTTTAGAGCCACCATTAGTAAGCTGACGTGGACAGGGCTGGAAGGTGCATGGGTGGCCTGGCACAAAGGTAGGGTATGTGTGTGTTTAGGTGTAGGGTTTGTGTGTGTATGTGTGTGTGTGTGTGTGTGTGTGTGTGTGTGTGTGTAGTGTGTGTGAGTGTGAGGGATGGGGCAGTATTCCTCTGGCTGTGGCTAGACTGATTTCATCTTCAGGACATTTGGGGGTCCTTGTTCTCCCAAACTCCTACTCCCCCTACCCCACCCCCACCCTCTTACCCCCGTCTTCCCCACATCTGCTCTGAAGATACCACATTCCTGGCAGCTTCACTGGTCACATGTCGTTACTTCTCCATTCACCTGGAGACTCAGGCCTGGCTGTCTAGTAGGGCCTGTCTCTAACTCGTTGTGGTCAGCCAGTGACTCAGGAAAGGTGAGAAGCCTTGGCTTACAGTGGTGGACAGGGGTAGACATCTCTTCCTCCTTGGTCTTGTTGACACATGAGGAAGGGGGTCTCGTCACTTGTAGGACCCAGCACACCTAGATAGAGGCTATAGAGCAGACTGAGTTTGAATCTTAGTTCATCCTGCTGTGTGGCCCTGGACAAGTGACCTTGCCTCTCTGTGCCTTGATGTCCTTGACTTTGATAGCACTGCTAGAAGTACCCTGTTCTCTACTCCTGGCCCCAGCAGAGATCAGTCCTCAGAGCTGTTTCTGTGATGCTTTCTCAGAGGTAACTCAAGGTAGCATCTGCTTCCCAGATACCAATGTCCTAGGTCAGAGCTGGCAACTTGAGGCTTCAGATGCAGGCAGGATGCTCAGGGATGGGATGGGAGCTTTTCTCTGGAACTCCATCTCTTCCAGTCTTCGTTCCAAGGCTGGGGTGGGCATGATGGAAAGGTGGTCTGGGGCCCAGAGCCAGGCTGGTACAGGTGTGGTGGCAAGGAGTGCCCATGCTTCGTGCCCAGCCAACCTGCCCTGCTCTGTCTGCTCGTTCAGTTGTTTTGACCTTGGACATCTCTGCCTCATCTGGAATGGGTTTCCTGTCTGCCACAGGGCACTGATTGGGAGGACCTGAAGTAGATGAACACCTTGATGTCATCTCCCTCTGCAACCCTAGTGACACCAGGTGGTGGCTCTCTCAGTGTGGACTTGTGCCATAGAGTCCTCTGGATGTGAGGCCCCACCCTCCTGCCTCCTTTCGGGGCCTCTGTGTAGAGACACCACTCGCTCTGTCTGGGAAGCTGGGCGAGAGCGGTTGGCTGGAAGATAAGATTAAGAGGAAGCAGGGCTGGCAGAGCTCAGCTTCCGGCCAGAGCTTCCTGAGAGTGGCCTTGGGGACAAGAAACAGGCCTCCTGACAAGGTTTCCTCTGATCAGAGATGGCAGGACACAGAAGCCACCATGCAGCTTGCCCCTGGCTCCCCTGTAGCCCCAATTGGAAGTGGTCAGGTCTCCAACTCAGCTAGTGCTCTTGGGAATTACTCTTTCTTTTCCTGGCCCAATAATTCTGTTTCTTTTCTGGGTAGATGAGTCCCAAACACCATATTGAGATCCCGTTATCCCACTTTCNCCTGCAGAATGCTNTGCCACCACCATCTGTGGAGGTCACACATAGTCATGTGGGGCCAGCATTTGAGGACGTGGAGGAACAGAGAGGATGAGCATTGACCTATGTTTGCATCTCCAGCAAGTGGCAAGCAGGAATTGAGTTCTGCCTTCCAGGCTCTCCTGCCCTCTGCTGGCTGCCTGTGAAAGGGTCTCAGCTGCTGTGTTGTGACAGCAGGAACAGACCTGGTGACACCAAAACAGGCAGAGGCGTCTGCTCCAGCACCCATCATGTGCACCGTCTCCCTCTGCAACCCTAGTGACACCGGGTGGTGGCTCTCTCAGTGTGGACTTGTGCCATAGAGTCCTCTAGATGTGAGGCCCCACCCTCCTGCCTCCTTTCGGNGCCTCTGTGTAGAGACACAACACAGAGGGTTGCAGAGGGGGACATTGGGGTGTGACTTTTCCTGGGAAGATAGAGATGCACTGACGTACCAAAGAAAGGGTTCTGCCTTAGGCCGCCCTGGGGGANCCAATGAGTTTATNGGNCTANTTACAGTCCCACCCCCGTTAACTGTTGTATAGTANTGATGAGGATCTCAGGGTAGGAGGAGAGAGGGGCTCCAAAACTTCACAGCTGTGCCTGAACCTTGCACCCTGTNTGNGCTGATTTCCCACCCTGGATCCTGCAGACGTATGTGCACAGNGTTCAGATGTCTCTACNTCTGTGAGACATTNAGAGGCAAGTTAATATAATAGATCTTTTTACGGAGGTTGGCAGGTCCCCTTAAAGGTCTACTGCATTCATTCCAAGTAAAGGCACATTGATCTGGGTGGGGCTCATCAGCCTAGGGAATGCTAAAGACCAAAGCAAAACAAACACACAGACACCTCCTGGGCCACACAATGTGGAGAGGTGCNACCACATGTACTATGGTTCCTTCAAAAAGGCAAGGATGGGACCAGCGGGGCAGGTCAGCTCATAAAGTGACTGTTATTTGAGCCTGGGCCTGAGTTTGATCCCAGGGACCCATGTAAAGGTGGAAGGAGAAAACGGACTCTGTGGAAGTTGTCTTCTGACCTCCAAACGTGTGCCGGTGCACACACGTGCTCCATCACACATGTGTATCACACATGCACATGCAGGAATGACACTAAGTTATTTAGTTACTTTTTTAAAAGAAAAATGCTGGAATGGGAGCGCTATCTGCCTTGCTGTTGTTTTGTTTTGTTTTGTTTTTACCTGCCATCCCTGGCTACTGAAACGGCTTTAGACTAAGTGAATAATCCCTCCACTCTATAGTCTCCCGTTGTTCCCAGCCCCACACGACTGCCTCTATAAGACACATCCTCAGTGCAGGGTGTGTCCCAGCCGTACACCCACCCTTACCTCCTTACAGGGGAGAAATGTGTAAGTCCAATCTTGAGCGNGTGTTAATTACACCCCACTCAGGACAAGTTTAATCTCAATATTTTTATCTACATAGTTCCATTTTCTGATTCATCCATTACCCCCACCCCCATGTTTTCAGAGGTTGCCATGAGTCAAGGTGTATGTGACTCCACCAAGGTATATGTGGTTCCACCAAAGCACAAGAATTCTGCTCCTAGGGGAGCAAACGACCCACCATTGGTTGTGGGGCCTCTGGTCCCTCTGCCTAGCCCTTACCTNCAGGGCATTCCCGTGCCAGTTGACCCCCTTCCCCTACAGCAGTGGGTGCAGCAGGGACCNCCTGCACCTCCCCATCCTTCATCTCTTTGGTGAACAATTGTTTGGGCTTGAAGCCTTCCAGGGGCTCCCAANCAGAAAATTGACTTTGTCTCTTTCTCATCCTCCTGGTGGGCCAGTTTCCTCTGTGCAGACAACTCAGCCTCAGTTGCTTGTCTTGTCACTCTTAGCCAGGGCCCTGTGGCTGCCACCACAGCTTTCTTACAATCCCTTCCCATGTGTGCTACTTTCAGAGACTGCCACATAGCCTCTAACAGCCCATCAGCTGCTTTGGAGGCATCCCAGTACCCACGTGGTGTGTCCCATACAAGGAGGCATAGCATCCCTTACCACATTGCATGGGCATGCAAAGAAATGCAGGCACTAAGTTAATTTAATATTGTTTAATTTAAAANTTTTAATGCTTAATTTTAGAAATTAAATTTTAAAATAGAATTAAGAATTAAAAGTCAGCNGGGCGGTGGTGGCNCACGCCTTTAATACCAGCACTCAGGAGGCAGAAGCAGGTGGGTCTCTGAGTTTGAGGCCAGCCTGGGCCATAGAGCGAGTTCCAGGACAGCCAAGGCTACACAGAGAAACCCTGTNTAGATAAAAACAACAAAACAAAACAAAACAAAAAATTTTAAAAATTGAACAATTTTTAATTTTTTATCANACAGAGGTTGGTTACCCTGGGATTTCCCCTCAGGGTACACCTCAGCCTGACNNTCCCTGGGCAAAGAGAGCTCAGCCTCNGTTGTTTTGTCTGANGGCCCATGCAACTGTCACCTCAGTTGGGAGGCATGTCTCTCCCAGAATTTTTCCCAGGGACGCTCCACCCGAATCATTTTTGGTTCTGTCTGTTCTCTGTAGGTACCGCTGGTTGTGTGACTTTCTCTGGGAGATGTGAAGAAACTTCTATTCACTGCAGATAGACAGGGCATGGGCAGATCAAAGAAAGGGTTTTGTCCAAGCCAAACCCAGTGACCCAGAGAGTTTAGGGGAGTTATAGGGGCAGGGCAGTTCATAGGCAGCTACACCCCCAGGAAGTCCCATCCCCAGTCAACTGTCACCTTAGGGNGCAGCAATTACAGTCTAGAGGCTGGGAAGTCTCATGAGGATCATGTGATGACCTCTCAAGATTTCTGAGNCTCATGACCCTTGTGAACCTCTCCCAAACCTGCCTACCAAGGGAANGCTAAGAGGCCTGAGCTCATGAATCATCACAACTGCTTGACATCAAGATGGAGATGATCTGGTTAAGCCAAGCAAACAGCTGTATCACTGGCATCATACTAAACCTCTCATCTGTGAAATGGGCACAGTGCTCAGTTCTCAGGGCCCGTGNGGGTTGTGTCACGGTGCCAGCATTATGTCTGAGATATAAAGCTGTGTCTCAGGGCTGTGTGCCTCCCCTCCCTGCCTTCTCACCCCCTCAGTTCAGCTCTTCTCAGCTCTGTGGAGTGAGGCACTGTCAGAGAGGAGGTGTGGGTGGGCCTGCTGAAAGCACACACGCTCACAGCTCTGAGAAGACTTAACCCAGGCAGGAAAGGGACCCTTCATGCATAGCCCTGCAAAAGACTGGTCTATGAGGGCATATTAGGCTCTGAGGAGGTTGTGACTGTGTGCCTAGCTGCTTTCCTGGGCTGAGCCTGTGGTGTTATCTGCCTCCTCAGAGAACCAGCCAGCGTCCGGCTCCAGCCTGGGCAGGGTGTCAGGTCTNTAGGAGGCAGGGAGCCATGCTTTCAGAGTGTGTCTCTTGGTGCAGAAGAGACACAATTTTTCCCACTCCACAGCACTGCCTTGGGGGTCTTTAAGGGCAACCAGGAATAGNGGAAAGATTGGAAAGCTCCTAGACCAAGCTTCCAGGAACTAGGTGGGGTAGGGCCCNAGTACTGCTAGACAGGACTCTACCCGGCAGCCGCCCAAGACTGGTTCCTAGCATGTCCTGTGCCCCTGTGGCCAGGCCTGCCAATCCCCAGGAGAAATCAACAGGATTTCTGCCCTACTTGGGCATTCATGTGTCCTGTGTTTTGACTAGTCCTGCCTTTCTCTGAGCTNTCATTCCTCCTCCTCAGAATGCAGTAGCAACCCTGTCACTGCCTAAGGAGCCTCTTTCTGTACTCATCATGAGTCCTTTGGAGGCTTGTCACTTGACTGCACTGTGGCTGGCCTTGAGGGCTGGCTGGACAGGGAGATCCATTGAAGGCAAGAAGAAGATGGTGGCCCAGGGTCTAGCACTCTGAGATCTTTCTTCAGCCATTAGCCATCAGCTCACCATAGTGGAAAGGCTCTCTGGCCAAGGAGGGAGACACAGTCCAGGCAGGACTTTGGGGTACAGTTGGCCTTGTACCTCCCTTCTATGGGAGAGAGGGCAGTGAGTCCTTTTCCTGACTTGGAGAAGCAGCTATGCCCTCAGGACCTCATGATCTCCTCTCCCTCTCTGCAGGATATCTGTGATGATCCCCGCCTCTTTGTAGATGGTATCAGCTCTCATGACCTGCACCAGGGCCAGGTGGGCAACTGCTGGTTTGTGGCCGCCTGCTCGTCACTCGCCTCCCGAGAGTCACTCTGGCAAAAGGTAAGGTCTGGGGCAGCTGCAGGGGCTAGTCAAACAGCCCATGGCTCTCACTGCCTGANGGGTGTGGCATCAGGGAGGCATGTAGGTCTTCCTGAGAGCCTGGTGCTGGGATAGGCTGAGCATCAGTTAGCAGGTTGNTCTTCCCTCNCCTGTTTAGNCTGGGATCCTCAGAGTAATTCTCAAGGTAATTCTGTNCCCTCTGCAACTACTGAGNGACAAGTGTCCATGCAGCAGAGGCTACCCCTGTGAAACGTGCACATTGCCTNTGTTATCCTCGGTGTAGGGACACTACTCAACACTCAATAATTGCTGTGTGGCACNGGCTANCTGTCTTTTTCTGGGCCTCAATTTTCCCAGTTGTTCAGCAGATGTGGTCCAGACAGCTTCATGCTTCATGATTTCTGGGTTCACGCTGTTGATGTTCTGGACCAGGGGCAAAGGTTTGGGGAATGATGGAATGGGTCCTGGGCCTGCCACTTGGACCTTCTAGGCAACACTCAGCAGGAGACCTTAAATATAGTACTTAGAACTACCTTCCTGGGGAGGGAGGCTGTTCTCAGTTATGTAGTGAGTTCAAGACTAGTTGAGATATATGAGACCCTGTCTGAAAACCATGAAGAAGAAGAGGAAGAAGAGGAAGAGGAGGAGGNGGAAGAGACACTTTTCTTATAGGACCCTTGGCAGTGTGGCTNTCAGTTAATGATGGCTNCACTAACCTGTTTTAGAAGAATTATTANTCCTACAGCCTAAGAGTGTTCCAGACAGGGGAGATGGCTCAGCAGGTGAAGGCCCTTGGCTTCAAGCCTGAGTTTGATCCCTAGGAAGCACATGATGGAAGAAGAGAATGGACTCCCACAAGTTGTCCTCTGACCTCCATGTGTGCCCCCTGATAAACAAACAAACAAACAAATGAAACAGGATGCAAGGAATAGGCAAAGTTTTTCCTTGCTTTCCCAGGCATCCGTTGGCCATCAGAGGGAGCTGTGTCCTTAGCCAAAGCCAAGACCTTGGCAGGTCCGATATTATTCTTTCCTGTCTCCTGGACAGTATGGACCCTTAGCCACCCAGTAGGTATCCCTGTCAGGGTCACAGCAGCTGCATGTTGTGGGCCTTTGGTACTCATAGCCCCCTGCCGTGGCTTACAGGGGTGGGGAGTCTATGCTGGACAGCCTCAGACTGGAGGGCAGGGGAGGATGGGTCTGTTTGTGGGCATCAAGGGCCNAAGAGGATTCAGACTGGAACCATCCTCTGGGTGGAGGACTGGTCCTCAATGCTGCAGCCTCCATCCCCAACTCTGAGCAAGGGCTGCAAGGCCTTGGCCTGGGGCTGGAGGGGCATGTGGGCCCTGTGTGCTGCTGCACTCTGCCCTNTAATTGCCTGTTTATCTGAGTCTCCCCTCTAGAGGTGAAGTCCCCAGGGGCAGAGCTGGCCCAGTTTGCCCCTTCTTGCTGAGCCTGGTNTGGGGAGCAGAAGGAGGACCCAAGAGCTTGGGGAACAGAGGNCTGCCCTACCTTGAACCCAGTACAGCCCTGTGACTCCAAAGCTGACCTTGCTGCCCATTTTCCCNTGGGTCTCTTGATGNACTGGAGGCTAANTAGGTCTGGCTATGCACTGACAGGGAAGANACTCACNTTGCTGTCTCACTGTCTTGGCCTCCCAGGCCCTGCTCCTTNTCTAGCTGGTGGAGAAGTTGGCCTGCTTGTGGAGGCCAGCCTCTCATCAGTGTGGAACCTCANCCTANTGCAGGGCTGAGACTCCAGCCATGGTGGTCTCCCAGGCTGATCTCCAGGAGTTTGGCCCCGGGGGAGGCTGGGCCAGGCTTGGGTGCNCTAGGCTAATTGCATTCCACCTCCAAGTGCTGCTGTGGTGACAGTCCCTGGCTCATGCAAGGAGGCCCTAGGGAGCTCATTACTGTGCCTTACATCCCCTGCTGTCCCCACTGACTGGTCCCTGTTTGTTGTCACCCCTCTTGTTCTGTCCTGTTGCCCTGCAGGGCCTCCCCTGCCTTACTCTGTTTTTGCCTCTGGAAGGGCAGTAGGGGTGAGTTGTACCCTGAACCCCGCCCACCTGTACTCTCCCAGTGCTGAGTGAGTCTCAGACGCAGGTGTATCATGCCTGGGACACTCTTGCCCTTCCTCTAGGAAGCTGCTCCTTTGTTCCTAGACCTCAAGGTGATCTGGAGGCTGATGGGTACAGGATTCAAAGCCAGCCAGGCTGAGTTTGTTCTGGCTGCTAGTCACTGACCTTGACCTCAGTGCGAACCGGACTTTTCAGGCCCCATAGACAAATGCTGGGTGTTTAGAAGGGCCTTCCTTGTACACTTTCCCTCCTACCCTTCCCTTGTATGTCCCACCTAATTATCTGTCCTGCAGGGCTCCCTCTCTAACGGGCTCCCAGGTCGGTATGGCCTCTTCCAACTCAGTGGTTTGTTCCCTAAGGCAGACAGCGGATTTGAGGTGATCAGGCCCTATGAACCCACAATTAGGATAGGCTCAGCTTAGGCCAGATCCAAGGCTCTCTGGGAGATGTCCTCTACAGTGCCTAGTGCAGCCCCAAACATGGGATGGGCCTGCTGCCTGCTCTCAGCTGCCTGGGACCTAGGAGTAGCCAGCCAGGATCCTGGCTGGAAGTAAAGATGGAAGTGACCATGGTACAAAGCAAGAACGTACATGTGTTAGGGGCAGGGAGTGAGGCAGGGGGTTGTCGGTCCTGGGCCATGCTAGGGAGAGCCAGGGGTGTTGGGACCAGGCAATTTTTGTTTCCAGTTTAAATGTTTCCCAGTTTTCAGGGATTGCAGCTGGGAGATCTTGAGTTCAAGGCCCGCTTGGTCTATTCATTAAACCCTGTCTCAGTAACAACAAAAGCAANGATAATAAATGGAATGTTTCCCACTCTGTCCCAGCTCATGCCTGAGTTCTGAACTGGTTCATTGAGAAGTAATGAGTGGAGGACTTAGCCGTGTCCTGTGTACACGATATGATCTGGGGACTGGAAGANGTGAAATGCACAAAAGGCCCACGTGACCTTCACCACCCAGAGGCTGCAGTGTTAGGGGGTTCCTGGTTTTCCATTTCCTCCACTGAGGAGATTGTCTGTGATGTTTGCTTCGTTTTCATGCACACTCTGCAACCACAGATGCCGCTTCAGAGCGGCNTTCCTTTCCTGAGTTCCCGCCTCCATCCAGNCTTGGGTGGCTCCTCACAGGGTCTGCCCAGCAGCTGGCAGAGTTGCACCCATCTCCTTCTTCCCTCACTGACCACAAACACATCACACAGCTCTGCTGGCCTCTTCCACCTGTCTGTGGGTCCCCNTTACAGCAGTCACCGCATTCTTCACCCTTGACTTCCTGCAAGGCATACCCGACTCCCCGGGAGTGGACCAGCCCCCCTAGATGTTCTGTGACCCTGGATCCCCTTAGAGATTAGGAGAGGCTGACANCCCCCACCCCCGCCTTCCCTCGGGATGCAGAAACCTGACTTCTGTCCCCTGCCTGTGTCTGTCTGTACAGATGCCAGCTTCCTCAGCCTCAGCCTCTGGCATTACTGTCCTTGCCAGCCTGNTGTGCTGGCTTGTTGCCTGGCGCAAAGTGCTTGGCACCTCTAANTTCTCCGCCTTTCTGGACATCATTCTGTCTGTGAGGTTAATCCCTGCTCTCTGCCCTTGACCCCCATTACTCTGATCGTAGTTCTTGGCATCAGCTCCATCTTCACCTTCAACCACTTGTTACCATACTCACAGCTTGTGTAGCGTCCCTTTCCCTGGAGTGCTTCAGACCCATCTCTACCTCACCTTCTAGGCCTCTGAGTCCTTTATCACTTTTGTCCATGTCATTCATTCATTCATTCATTCATTCATTCATTTACTCATTCATTCAACATTCAGCCTTTCTGCCATTCACTCAGCTTTGTGAACATCCCCTGAGCATGGCAAGCCGTGTTCTCACTTACAGTGATGAACAAGACAGACACACACACACCCTGCCAGGGTGTCTGGTCCGGTGGAGACACGAAACAAACAAAACAAGGCCTGGAATCCAGTTCAGTGGGAAAGCACCTGCCTGCCCTGTGCAAAGCTCAAGTTTCCATCCCCAGCCCCCTACTCACACACATCGGCTATCACACGACATACTCTCACTTTCATGTATTCATACTCATGCACGCACACTCTCTAACACTTAAGCAAACATAAATACGAGTTGGGCTTGCCCTGTGGCTTGGTGGGTAAAGGTGCTTGCTACCTAACAATCTGAGTTCAATCCTGGAACCCATATGGTGGGTGGAGAGAACTGACACCCTCAAATTGTCCCCTGACCTCTACATGTGCCCTATAGCATGTACACACACACACAAATGCAATGAAAAGAATTTAAGGTCAGAATGTCGTGCTGGAAGCACAGAGGGTATTCTTCTTCAGAGAGGAAGTGGATGCCACTCACTAACAGCTCTCAGCCACATTGTCCTAAAGGCCGGTGAGTGAGCGGGCAGCTTGGTTCATCTCTTACCATACTGTTTTCTGGAATTGCTCCTAGTAGCCCCAAGAACTCACCCCAGGGCTTGACATTGATTTATTTTTCTCAACTCTGGGAACTGATTCCTAGATCTGTCCATTCTAGATAAGGGCTCTGTCACAGATACCACTGAGCTCCTCCCCCTTCATCCTAAAATCTCCAATGACGAGGCTGAGGCAGGAGGATTGTAAGAGTGAAACCAGCCTAGACGACCTACTGGGATCCTGCCTTAAAGTAAAAGGAACCTATCTAGGGGATGTAGTTCAGTGAAAGGGGCCTTGGATTCAGTTCCCAGTACTGCAGAAACAAGCAAACCCAAATAAAAACAGCCTGCCGTGGTGGCTCACACCTGTGATCCCTGCATGTTGGAGGCTCAAGCAGGGGGATTGCTGCGAGTTTGAGGCCAGCCCGGATGGCTACACAGTGAGACCTTGTCTAAAAAAAGCCAACAAAACAAGCATGCTGTCCCTCATGGTGCCCTGTGCTATTCATCAGCCCAAGACCCCACTGGTTCCCTTGGCCTCCATCTAGCAATGCAATGTGCTCTGTCCCCTAGACCCCCCGATTGTCCTCAGTTACTACACCTTGCCCCATGCCTCTTTCCTGTGTGTGACAGTATCATCTCTAGCTCCACAGCCCAGATGCACTTCAGATTCCGGGTCTGCCATCTATCCACATACACTACTGGGTTTTGCTTCCCACCCATACTCGCCAGTGTGTGGGTCTCCTGATTCTTCCCTGGGGAGGTGAAGAATCAGTGTAGGCGGAATGGCAAGTGGGATTTTTGATGGAAGTGAGAGCCAGGCCTGTGGCTATGTGGTGCAGTGTGTGGTGAGATCGCTCAAACCACAGCTTCCAGGAGCAGAGCCAGCCATCTGTCTGGGATTTGAGAGCTGTGGGTTCAGATGGGAGGTGACAGCTGGGCTGGGTCCTGATGATGTTAAAGGAGAGGGAGATGCCCAGGGCATTTGGAAAGCAGCTTTGACAGGACCTGGCAGGTGGCTGTGAGAGAATGAAGGGAGGAAGATGCAACAATGGCCCCAAGTTGGCCTGGCTGACTACAGAAATCTAGTGATGAGTGCATCTTGGTGCTGCCCTGTCCCCTCTTCCCGGACAGTCTTCAGTTACCTCCATGTGTCTGTACCCTCCACCTCTCTCCAGTCCTCACAAACAACCAAGCCTCCAGCTTGCCACCACTACTGTAGTCAGGGTGGTTGCCACAGCAGTTGACATCAGTGCTCTGGTCCCTAAGGAGCCCGTCACCCTCCAGCCTGCCTGCAGCTCAGCATTACTACTTCTGCAAGGAACAGAAAGGAGGAAGTCGGACACACACTCATGTGTCCCCTGTTCTGAGAACTGGGTGGGGCCAGAAAGGACCAGTGGCGAAAAGGAGAGGGAGGCGGGCCTTCAGGTGGCCTCTTCTCCTGGCATCTGAGGCTCCAGCCCACTTGATTCCTTGACGTTGGTGGGAGTGGTGGCAGGAGCTGTAGCACTTGGGCCATGGCTGAGGACGGGCCACAGAAGCAGCAGCTGGACATGCCGCTGGTTCTAGACCAGGACCTGACCAAGCAGATGCGCCTCCGAGTAGAGAGCCTGAAGCAGCGTGGGGAGAAGCGGCAGGATGGTGAGAAGCTGCTCCGGCCGGCTGAATCTGTCTACCGCCTTGACTTCATCCAGCAACAGAAGCTACAGTTTGATCGCTGGGATGTGGTTCTGGACAAGCCGGGCAAGGTCACCATCACGGGCACCTCGCAGAACTGGACACCTGACCTCACCAACCTCATGACACGCCAGCTGCTGGACCCTGCTGCCATCTTCTGGCGCAAGGAAGACTCCGACGCCATGGATTGGAATGAGGCCGATGCCCTGGAATTTGGGGAGCGTCTGTCTGACCTGGCCAAAATCCGAAAGGTCATGTATTTCCTCATCACCTTTGGCGAGGGTGTGGAGCCTGCCAATCTCAAGGCCTCTGTGGTGTTTAACCAGCTCTGATGACAGCCCTGGCTGCTCTGCCTCTGGCCCACAACTCTCCCTCACCTGAACCTCTTTCCTCATGTGTGTTTTAGGGACATTCTTCTAGCTGCTTGACTTGGCCAGAGGCCCCCTGANTNCTACCTGCCCTCCCCCCTTTCCCTGGTGCCAGTGCTGTGGCTCACAGGGATGTCCCATGGCTCCATAGTCTAGAAGCTAGACACCGCTACTACAGACAGTAGAGGCCTTTGTGGACAGATGGACGGCATCTTGGACATCTGCCATCTCTGCTTCATTGTGATGGAGAGAGAGGGATTGAGAGACCAAGAGACTAACCAAGAGCTCCAGACAACCAGCCACTGATTTCNTTCAGGGACGGGAGACTGAGACACGACAGGAACTGTCTTCTGGGGAACCCGACAAGAAGGCATTTGCCTGCTGGCCAAAGCTGGAGTTGGGAGGTGAACGCCCAGTGGCACTCTGGCAGCGGGAGAGTGCTTTTCCCAGTGTCAGAATCACCTTGCTGTGAACCTTAGGGCCTTCAAGACACTGGGCAGGATGATAGCAAGGCTTGGTCTGTCTGGCAGAGGGTGGCTGGCTTTGCAAGCCTGGCTCAGGTTTCTGTGGAGAAGGGAAAGAACATGTAGACTCTGACATAGCTCTGGCTATCCACACATACATATATATTGAGAGATAGCATGCTATATTTGTATGGATGCATGCCNGACAGCTAATACTAGTCAGGAATGAGGCTAACTTTAGTTTAGTTGGTACTGGTTCCTGGGCTTAGTGGAGGTACCCTGGCTGAGCCCTCCTTGGTGCAAGGCTTCCTGAACTGGGAGACCAAGGCTCAAATGGTGAAACAGAGAACGAAGTTAGAGGGGTCCAGGGCTCTGAGCCAGAAACATTGATGTCCCTGTTAAGATGGCTGGCCTTTGCAGTCCGCTGATCAGGAACATGGGTGTTGTGGCCTGAAGTTATCCACTNGAGCGGAAGCACNTGGGTAAGGCTTGGGGGCAGGTATGATGTCTGATGTCTAAAGTGGCCTGAAGGTGTCCAGATGGGATGCCTATCACTGGCTTTGGAGGCTATCCAGGAAAACCCACTCACCAAACTGATGGGGAAACTGAGGCACAGTTACCGGCAGATCCAGTCCTGCCCTAAGCCTCATTTTNCTTCACCCTGCACATGCTGAGAGCCTCCCTTTGAGGAGAAGCCTCACCTGCCACCTAGCATCAGCCAGGGGCACCTCAGCAGTGCCACCCACTCTGTCTCAAGGCTGCCTCCATCTGAAGTACAAGTGCATCAAGATCTGAAGGTAGGAGATGTCCCAGTGGGTGGGCTGCCAGGAGGGCAAGCCCAGCTCAGAGTCAGGATTCTGGAGGCAGGAGATATAGGCTGTGGCGCTGGCTCTGGTGGCTGTGCTCTGTCACATGCTGGCAGAGGCACCTGCTAGTGCTTCTAGACTCTGCTGACTCTAGGGAGCCATACTTAGGCAGGGGCTGTACCTTTCTGCTTCCCTTTCTGACCTCTCCCTACAGCTCTCGAGACCCCTTTGGTTCACACTGCCTGTCCCCCAATTCTGTCTCACCCCGTTTGCCCTGTGGGGACCTGAGTGTCTCTGCTGTGCCTATCACATGTCCCCAATAAAGACTGCATGCCCTCACCTTGGTAGTGTGGTGTGCCATGCCTCTGTGGTGTGGTTTGTATCTTTTGCTGCAAGCTCATATCAGAAATCTTCCCTATGGGCCCTTGCAGCTCTGAGGAGCTCCACCCTGCCAACCTTCAGGATGGCTTGAGCAGCGAGGTCCCATATCAGGACTGGGTTTCACCTGTGTTAGTCTCCTGGCTGTCCTGCAGGGACCAACCCAGCCTCTGGGACGTGAAAGAGCAAGCTGAGGCCAAGCTTGGGGCAGGGACCTTGGGAGTGACTGAGGAGTGAAATGGGCAAGGCTGACACCAGTGTAGCCTGGTCTTGATCACTGCTTGGCTGTGTCCTCTNGGAGCCNCTGACACCTTTGAGCCCCACTGATCCTTCATGGCTCAGGCCTCATCATCTTCCATATTCACCCATTTTTGGATAGGGACAACTGAGGCCCAGTGGAGGAGGCCTCCACCCCGAGGCATGGAGAGGTAGACTGGGAATNGGGCTCTGAGCCCCTGGACCTTTGATCCCACAATTGTGACCTCCTGTGATGGGCTTGGGAAATACGTTCTCCCACTTCTTCTGAGGACCCAAGCATATTAGGATGGCTTCCTATGGAGAAAGATGTCAGAGAGCTCCATGGGTTGGCTTGCAAATGCCCCTAGCTTCAGAGCGCTCTGGGGGTTCTCCCCTCAGATTCTGTATCCTTGCTCCCACTCATAGCATTCAGAGACATTTCTCTATGCTGCCTTCCCCGGCTCAGGAGCTTCTGAGTTCCCACGTGCCCCTCCCCAAACTACCTCCATCCATTTTATNCTGCCAGCCTTGAAGCTGGCCTCTGAGAGGGGCAAAGTCCAGGAGAGGAATCCAGCCTCCAGCCCCCTGTGAACTGCAGTGGTCCGGCCCTGATCCCAGAGCATTTGCACGCAGTGGATACGACCCGTTTGCCATGGAAACCACTGGGAATCGTGGAACAAGGAGTCCTGCTGTTCTGGAGCCTCTGCCTGGCAGAGAGCCAGTGTCTGTAGCTCTGGAGCTCTGTTCTGCCAGCCACTGACTAGCTGGCCCCAGGCAGCCTCTCTGAGCTGTTTTCTACCTGGTAGTCAGCGGTGCCTCTCTTATAGGTGCTGGGAAGGTCAAAGAGAGAATGTCCGTGGAGCTAACACCCTGGAAGTCACATGTTTATCAGTGGCCTCCTACAGACGCTATAGGTCATCTTGGGAGGTCTATTCGCTGAACAAGAACTTAAGGTTCAGAGAGGTAAAGGGCATTGCCTGCAACTGCACAGCAGGCCAATGCTGATGGCAGTAGGTGTTGTGGAGGGACAGGCAGGTGCCAGGCTCTGTGTCCCCAGAGAGTGGAAATGGGATGAATTCTCCCTCATTATAATCAAGCTCAGATGTCCCAGTTGAAGGAATCTCGGACGGTCACACTGTGCCTAGAGAGTGGAGGACCAGAGTTCTCTTGCTCTATGAGCTGGAGTCACTGTGGCCTGAGCAGTGTTGCCCATCCTGAGCTCTGGAGTCACTGTCCTGGGACACAGGGATGGGACATGACTTCCTGACCTCTCCATTCATTCACTGTATCTGAAACCTGGGGGATTTGAAATCAGAAGCTACGGCTTGAGGAATCTCAGAGCAGGGGGCTACTAGTTGGAGACACAAAGAATCCTCTCACAACCCCACCCTGCCGTTTCATCAAGGTTGCTCAGAGTGCCCTAAATTGGCCCTTGGGATCTAAGGCAGAGATCCGAAAAGCTCCTGCCTGTCCCTCATTCTTCACACTCACTTTCATATTTGCTCACACTACACACAGGCCCTGGGCAGTGTCACCCTTCCTGGGCTCTTGACCCCTAAGCTCAGTGTAGGCAGGTGCTGCCCAAGAGGAATTCCAGCCAGGCTCTTTAGTCTGAGACGTGCCCAGGAAACTCAACACCAGAGGGCGCTGTGGGGCACCCTCTCTGCACTGTGTGGCTCACACACACAGACACACAGACACACAGACACACACACACACACACACACACACACGTGCGCGAGCGCGTGACACAAGTAGTGTTGGAGGTTCTTGATGACTCTGGGAGGCAGGTTTCTGTGGGTCTGTCTGCCTCCCCATCCCTACGTTCTCAGACTGGTATGTCTGCAGATACCACAGCCCTCTATAGTGTGTGAAGTTCCTCATGGCCATCTATTATTGTAACAGCTCTGGAAAAGTAGGGGTAGGGAACTTAGGGGCCTCACTCTGACCAGAATTCACATTTTCTAGCCAGCTTTGGTGCTGGGCCAGGCCCTGTACTGGGTGCTAGGAATCCAAGGAGGAACCACATTTGACTGTAGCCCCATTAAGGAAATCCCTCCCAGTGGGTGAGGAAAGAGACCAGTGCTAGGAGCCGGAGGGGCTGCCCAGCTGCCAAGGGTTAGCCTTTTAAGGATAAAGGACGGGAAAGTGCAGGTGGATCCAGGCACACAGGATGTGCCATGAGGCATCGTGAGGTGTTGTGCAGTCACAGTAGATTTCTGTGGGGCCTGCAAGAGGGAAGTGTTGGGGCATGAGGTGACAAGATCAGCAGGTTCCTATTGCCAGCTGGTGCTCTGGTGTCCCTGGTGACATATAGGGACCACAGAGCATCTCTTCAGAGCAGCCACTCTGTGTTACTGCTTCGGTNCTCCTCCCCACATCAGCTCATCCACAGATGCTGATGGGAACAGTCCTAAAGGAGATACGTAGTTATAGGGCTGGAGAGATGGCTCAAAAGTTAAAAGTGTTTGTTGCTCTTCCAGAGGACCTGAGTTCAATTCCCAGCACCCACNGGGTGGCTCACAACTGTCTGTACCTCCTGGCCTCTGCAGGTACCAGGCATGCAAGAAGTTCACATACATGCAGGCAACATACCCATGCACATTAAATTTTTTAAATGTATAGTAAATATATTTACTATATTACTAATATGCAACCAAAATGTTTGGAACCCAAAATTCCAGATTTTGGGTTTTTTGGTATTTGTATGTACTTTACGTGTTGAACATTCCTAATCTGAAAACCCCAAACCCACAGCTCCAAACTCCCAGATCTTCTGGACATCATGTCAGTGCTCCAAACATTTCAGATTTAGGAGTTTGGGTTTTCAGATTAGGGCTGCCTNCCTTGAATCATTAAATACACAGTGCACTAATTTCAAAGATACACAGGCTTGGCAGTTTGCTTAAGTGGCATCCAAAGAGAAGTCCTTAATGGCCATGGCTCAACTGCCCTTTCTTCTTTTCCTTTTCCCCTGGGTCATTTGTTATGGGGATTTCTCACTGGGTGGATTTGTTGGCTGCATCCTCATGGGGACGTTTGACATGTTCTCTGGCTCCTGCATTTCTGTAACCCAGGATTTGTCCCAGCGACTTGATAAGTAAGATTCATGCAGAAGTCACATCTTGCCCCCCCCTCGTAATGTGAAGTGACTATTGAGTAATATTTTTCAGACAGGGTCTCATATATTAGGCCAGCCTAGAACTTGGTATGCAGCCATGTGGAATGTGGAAATGTCTGGTCTTCTTTCCTCCACCTCTTCAGCTCTGGGATTACAGGCCTGAGATACCGCATCGGGATTATTTGGTGCTGGNGCTCCAACCCAGGCTTCCTACATGATAGGCAGGCACTCCACCAGTGAGCTGCATTCCTAGCCCTTATTAGTTCTTCGGAACAGGGTCTAGTCCAGACAGGCCTAGAATTCAGTCTTCCTGTCTCCAACTCCCCTAACCTCTGCCCGACCACCCAGTGCTAGGGTTTTATATCGACATCCGTGAATCTATCAATGGCTCCAAAATCAAAGTGACTCAATATCATCCTTTCTTCCACACTTATTACCTGGGATTTGTTTCCAGACAGAGACCCCCTTCCCTTGCTGTTTGGTTGCCCTCTGGTAGGCTATGCAGAAAAAGGCAGGGTAGTGACTATTTCAGTTTTCTCTCTACACTTCCCATCTCAAGAAGTAAGTTGATTCGCTACCCTCCTCCGGGAGTGACTGTTCTGTGTCTATGACCTCATGAAGTTGAACATGTTCAGTGCATTGCCATTCCCTTCCTAAAGCTCAGGTGGGTCTATTTGCGGCAGCTTCCTCAATCTTTTGGGCTAGATAGGGAGGCTGGAGGCCTNCTTGACTTGTGACATANTTGGATGTGGCATGTGGACAGATGTGTTTGGACTGTCTCCTCTCATCTTCATTGTCCAGTAGGCAACAGAGAGACTGAGGGTGAAAAGCTACCGTGGAACCCATCCCATGTCACCAATTCTAATGGCTATGATGCAGGAGGGGAAACTGAGGCCTCCAGGGATCCTGACTCTGGATCTCTGGCCCTGGAGCCTCATTAGCTGCTTCTCAGGCCACAGTGGGCTCAGGGCCAAGCCCTGTGTTTGACTAATGATCCTCCCAGGTCCCAGCATACCTCCCCATGCCCTTTGAGGGCTCCTGCTCCTCCTCCTGCAGTCCAGAGCACCCAGTGCGGTCTCGGGGGAGGAGGCAGCAAGACAGTGGGCCAGGCCCTTGGGCGTGGCTCTGTGCCATTGGGTATGATTCTGTATCCTTGGGCAGTTTCCCTGGACCTCAGCTTTCCCATCTGTGCAGTGGGATGACCCCCACCTTGTATAGGCCCCATTTTGTTATCCAGTGTTCTGCCTTCAAAGAAAGCTAGGGAGGCAGTGCAAGGGGTCAGGGCAGAGGTCAAAGCTCACAGAGTAGGGTGAGGCAGAGGAAAGGAAGCAGTTGGCATTACTGGACCATGCCTGGGTACAGACCTGGGCCCAGGTTGCTAAATCCATATTGGAACCCTGCTTGTGGCAGCCTCTGCTGGTGACTTCCCAGGGCATCATCCTNCATAGCTGTGGGGTGGGGGTACCACAGTAAACAGCTGTGTGCCTGGCACCTCACTGGGCTCCTTCCAGATGAGGGGTGGTAGTGCCTCTCCCTGGAGTTGGCATCTTCATCTCACTAGAGACTACTCTCCTTTGCTTGTGTCCCCATTGATAGTGTAAGTTGTGTAAACAACACATCCCTAATGAGTGTGAGGGCGGAGGCGCAGACCAGCACAGCCTCTCAGGTAAGCTGCAACTGTGTGCCAACCCAGCCTGTGTGTCTGGGCACTGCTATCTGAACCAGAGTGACTTTCTTCTAGAAGGAACTGCCTGTGCTCCAGGTGGGGCTCAGCTTTGTTCNTACGTAGCAGAGTGAGCTGGTCACCCTGACATGGAGGGCTGAGGTGTTCCCCCGTCCTTGCTTGCCTCAGCTGCTCACATGACCTCTGTATGTCCTCATATCCTTGGGAGACACCCATGCCAGCTCTAGGACGTCTTCCAAGAGCTGTGGCCAGCTCCAGGGTACTCCCTATCCTCCTTCTCCTCCAAACCATGGGTGCGTTTGTGCCTTCCTCTCCCACCAGACTCAAGGCTTCTTGAGGGAATGTCCTACGTCTGGGTCATCTCGGCCCGCAATGTCTAGCACAGTCCAGGGTCCACACAGTAGTTCANACTGTTAAATAACTCATCTGTAAACACACAGGCCTGGGTTTGGATCCTAGCCTCAAACCCAGATCTACCTGCCTCCAAAGAACATGTTCTTTTATTGTTGTTGTTTTCCTAACTCTGCGACTCTGGATGAATCACTTGCCCCCTCTGAGCATTCATTTCTTCACCTGTCAAGCCAAGATGGAGCCACTGTGGGAATTACATTATCCTAATTATCAGACCCAAGCCCTGGCATTTGCAAGATGCTTCATAAATACTAGCTATTAGAGTCCTAATGGATGTCTGTGTGTTTATCATTCAGTCAACATAGGTGTAACAAACATACACCTGGGCCGGGTGGATGTAAAACAAGTAAATAGGGAGCTTTGCCCTCAGGGAGCTCTGCCCACAGGAGCTGACCCTTCACAGATAGTATCAGACCCTGACGAAGCACACAGGCAGGCACTTGATATATTAACCCAGTGAAAGTATGGATTTTAGAGACGTGCTTGGCCCAGAGGCTGAGGGCTAGGGGTCCTTGTCTGGTCTAGAGTTAAGGAGGACTTCCTGGACNACAAAGTGGCCACTGAAGGAGGAATGGGAGGACTGAGGGCAGGGACTGGACTGGGAACCATGAGCAGGTAGAGAAGTGAGGCTGGGTCGGNGGGTACTGTCATCATTTTGTCGCTTTGCTGCTGAGNGAGGNCCAGGGTGACTGAGTGTCAATGCTCTTACAGTGTCTGGGAGCCAGAGANGGTAAGGGGGGCCGAGGTGGTGCTGGTGGGAAGTCAGGAGCTGGGAGGACCTGCTCAGGTGGAGAGGGAGACAGTGAGGAGTCTGGCATGGCTGCTGGCTTCCACCTGGCGCTGGCCTGGATGGCTGGGGTAGATGGAACAGATGTGAGAGAGGACTACAGAGAGGGAAGCCTGTGGGATCTAACCACTGTGTGGCTAGAAGGGGCCTGAGTCTCCGGCTGTGACAGACATGGAACCCAGGTCCCAAGACCAGAGTGCTCACAAGTCCCCCAGTGTCCACGCAATGATGGGATGGAACTCAGTACTCCTGTTTCTTTGGGGACATGTACTCCCTTTTTCTCAGGAGCCAGGTGCCTCTCAGTGCCCTCATCTTGTCTCCATTTTCTCCACCTAGGTCATCCCAGACTGGAAGGAGCAGGACTGGGACCCTGAGAAGCCTGATGCCTATGCTGGCATCTTCCACTTCCACTTCTGGCGCTTNGGGGAGTGGGTNGANGTGGTCATCGATGACCAGCTGCCCACAGTCAACAATCAGCTCATTTACTGCCACTCCAACTCCAGAAATGAGTTCTGGTGTGCCCTGGTGGAGAAGGCCTATGCCAAGTAGGTGTGGCCAGGCGGGGTGGCCAGGTGGGTTGACCAGGTGGAGCTGTCTGGGTGGGATGACCAGGTGGATTGACCAGATGGGTTAACCAGGTGGAGCTGTCTGGGTGGGTTGACCAGGGGGGTTGACTAGGTAGAGCTGTCTTGGTAGGTTGACCAAGTGGGTTGACCAGGTGGACCTGGTGGGAGGGATGCTGAGCCAATGTGGGCTGTTGCTGGGCTCCATGGCCTTTAGGAAAGGCTCCTGTCACAGAGAGGTGAGGGGCTGGTGTCCACAGCATGGTCAGAGCCTAGGCCCACGGACCCTACCTGCTAGGTCTGTTATGGATGGAGTGGAGACCTGGACTATGAGGAGAAGAAATGGGAGAAGACGGGGCCCAGGCAAGCACCCTGCAGCATTTGGGGCAGGGCTGACACCCATGTTTATGGAGGTAGATCTTACCCTCAAGTGTATATTGTCAAACGCCCCCAGGGACCTTTCCTGGTCTGGATGTTGGACCATGGACCAGATGCCTGTCTTCCTCTTGTAGGACCTGGCACAGAATGAGCACCAGCAAAAGTGTGTTGAGGAGTGGGACATTTGTGGGCAGGAATGCCAGCTGGTTCCAGCCAGCACAGAAGGAGCCTCTCCCTGGGTCCTCTTCCTAGGCCTTTGGAGGATATGTGTGAAGGGGTGGGAGGGGTCAGAGAGTGTGAGAGGAATCACAGGAGTTTGAATTCAAGAGCCTGCATGGAAGAGAGGAAAGAAAAGGAAAAACAAATCCAAAAAGGCCTCNGAGAATTTACCCCTCAGAAAGCAGAGCCAGTTCCTTGGTGGCTGGTGTGTTTCCGTTCCCTTTGGTGGACTGTGGTGGAGAGCCTCCTGCTGGCTAGGCAAGTGCTCCACCACCGAGCTACAGGTCCAGCT
>LZPO01087269.1:68174-89225 GCA_001675575.1 Neotoma lepida | reverse complement strand
CATGTGTGTATGTGCATGTGGAGTCCTAAGGCTGATGTTGGAAACATCCTGGCTTGCTCTTCCGCTTCACTCACTAAGGCAGGTCTCTCAGTCAGACCCAGAGTCACTGATTTGGCTAGTCTTGCTAGCCAGT
Source organism: Neotoma lepida (assembly GCA_001675575.1). Taxonomy (NCBI): domain Eukaryota; kingdom Metazoa; phylum Chordata; class Mammalia; order Rodentia; family Cricetidae; genus Neotoma; species Neotoma lepida. The sequence continues at coordinate 89,092 of LZPO01087269.1, read as the reverse complement.
TTGCTCTCAGGATCCCATCTCTGCCTGCCAAGGCTGGAATTGCAGGTGGGCCCCCATATCCACTTGCATTTACTTGGGTTCTGGGGATTTGAACTCTAGTCCTCACACTTTCCTGACAATTGCTTTAACCACTGAACCATCTCCCCAGTTCTTATTTACTCTATAAGTTGTAAAACAGGCTTGTGCCTTTTGGAGCAAATCCGAAAAGTCTCAAACAGTGAAGGTCACTCCCCTTCCTGCCATTGGCATCACCGCTGTTGGCATCTGTGCCTCCAGCCACCTCTTCTATTCCCTGCAACCCTTTCCTCTATCCAGGACAGTTCTTTAGGTATCATTTTTGTTGTGTGAGACAGGCTTTCATGCAGGCTTTCCCCAGACTCACTGTGTAGCAGAGGCTGACCTTGAACTCCCAATCCCTATGCTGAGGTTACAGGCGTGTGCTTCCAGCCCAGCTTCTTTTCACATCTCTGATGCATTTCTCTTCATAGACATCCTTACAAAGCATGACACTCTTTTGTGGGTTTGTCTTTTCAGTGTATACTGAGGTACTGTGCTGTGAATCTCTCTGCTACTCATGTTCAGATTCACTGCATCACACATAGTAGAGGCTTAATATCTTTTTAAAGTTCCCTCAAAGAAACTGGATACAGATCTCCCAATTCCACATACAGTTCAGCTCTCCAGGCCAGAAGCTACCTTAAGGAATTATTGCTTACCCCTCAAAACATAACTGGAATCCAGCTGTGTATGTTTTTCAAACATAACAAACAAACACTAGCATTTTTCCCTGCCCCAAAGATTCTTTTCCAGCACCTTCTAGAATGTTCTAAAGCATAGATACAGCATTTGTTTTTAAATCCAATTCCTTAGAGTTGTACATTTTTATCATTGTGAATTATATTACTTGTACAGAATTGTTGGGAATTTGAGTCCTACAATGGTGGCGTTCAGTTGGACAGTGGGCCTGGGAGTTAAGACCTGGACTCCATTGTTGGCTGCGCTGTGGCTTGCTGTGAGACCATAGCAGTTGGCTTGATTTCTAAGCTTCAAACAGCTCCTGTATGAGGGAAAAGATTTAGACCTGCCTGGGAACCTGAACTGGGAATTCCTTGCCCTGTTGTTNCCCAGGCTGGCAGGCTGTTACCAGGCCCTGGATGGCGGCAACACGGCGGATGCTCTAGTAGATTTCACAGGTGGCGTTTCTGAACCCATTGACCTGACCGATGGGGACTTTGCCAACGATGAGACCAAGAGGAATCAGCTCTTTGAACGGGTGCTGAAAGTGCATAGCAGAGGTGGTCTCATCAGTGCCTCCATCAAGGTAGGNGTGCAGGGCAGACCNAAGCCTAGGATGAGAGGGAGTGTGGCTGAGCCTGGGCCCAAGTCAGCTCATCACACTGCCTCTTGGCCTCTTTGGGGACATAGTAGTGGGAGAGCACAGCTTCCCTTCTCCGGTGCTGAGCAGCAATGCAAATCCAGCCTTAACCCCCTGCACCATGCAACACCCCCAACACCAAACAGACTCCCTTCAGATTCCTCTGGGCTTTTGTATCTCTGCCTTTGATGCACATTGCCAAGGCATATGGTGTCCAAAGTTAAGAAGCTGGAAGAGGGCAGGCAGTCCCTAGGGCAAGTAGCCTGAAGCTGGTCTCCAAGAGGGTCCTCTGCTCAGTCACTGCTGGGAGATAGGTGGGTTCATTGGTGGCAGAGTTTGAAACCAGGATAAGGTCACTGTCTGTGTGCCTGATCAGCTGGCTCTCTAGAAACATGGGGCCCTGATTTGCGGTATCTGCCAATTTCTGTGGAGTAAATACTCCCACTCCCACAAGGTGAAGACAGGACATGTTTTCACAAACAGCTCTTAAAATTTCTGAGTGTTACTACCAGGCATGGTGCTTGCATATCAGTAATCTCAGTACTTGGGACTTGGGAGGCAGAGGCAGGAGGGTTGCCCCAAGTTCAAAGTCAGTCTAGTCTACAAAGAGAATTGTAGGTCACTCAGGCCTATGTATTGAGACTTGAAAAGTTTTAAATATATAGCACACAGCTTCACTGGGGCAACTTGGCACCAACGTACCCTGGGATGGCATCTGCAGGTGGTTGGTCCCCTGGGGTTCTGACCCCTTAGCAAAGTAAGTTGTTCTGTGTGACTGCAGTTCCCATCCCTACCTGAAGGGGGCGGTGTGGTTCCTTAGTTTAGCTCCAGTGCCTTAGGTTGGATTCCAGTGTGACCCTCCTGTCTGAGCACCTTTGTCCTNCTACAGGCTGTGACAGCAGCTGACATGGAGGCCCGCCTGGCATGTGGCCTGGTGAAGGGCCATGCGTATGCTGTCACTGATGTGCGCAAGGTGCGCCTGGGCCATGGCCTGCTGGCCTTCTTCAAATCAGAGAAGCTGGATATGATCCGCCTGAGGAACCCCTGGGGCGAGCGGGAGTGGAACGGGCCCTGGAGCGACACGTGAGGCCCAGGGTTGGGGTGGGTACAGGCACAGAGTCGAGGACAAAGCGTGACCCTGGACTGGGCCTTGCAGGGTCTGGGGGAGATGGCCTGAGGAAAAGACAGGACACTTACTTTCCAGTGTGTGCGTGATGTCTGGGGTGGGGTCATCAAGGACAGCGGCCTGGAGAAGGGTGAGCTGACCTTGACCTGTGGGGTTGAGCTGACCTTGACCTGTGGGGACACAGAGGCCAGTGTGCCAATGGGTAAAACAGAGGGTGGGGAGGGAGAGGCCGCTAGCTCCCTGAATGCTGCTGGTGCTCTGTACTTGGCCAGTGGCCCCAAGGGTCAGAGCCCCTTATCCCAGCTTTACTCCCTGACTTCATAGTCCTGGCATGAAGACAGATCACAGTGTCCAGTGGGGGGTTGGGGGTGGAGGCTTCTTGGAGCTGGGCTGGGCATGACCCCCAGTTTCTCTAACCACACTGCTTGGTCCAGGGCTGTCTCATGGGGAGGTGGTCCTGGCAGGCCACTCCTCTTATACTGTTTCCTCCCTGATACTCACATTCCAGCTCAGAGGAGTGGAAGAAAGTTAGCAAGAGTGAGCGGGAGAAGATGGGTGTGACTGTGCAGGATGATGGCGAGTTTTGGTGAGTGTCCTCTTATCCTGAGTTTGGGCTGAGGGGGAACTTCCTGGAGCCTGACGGGGAGCATGTGACAGGGAGTCAGAAGCCGGGGCTCCATAATATCATCAGTTTGCTGTGTGGCCTTGGAAAACTCACACCACCTCTCTGACCTGTTTCCTCCTCTGTAAAATGAGTTGTGCAGTGATGGGTCCTTTTACCCCATGTCCTCTCTGCACATCCGAGAGACACTGGAGCTGTTCTGACTCCCAGGCTAGGTCTAGCAAACAGGTCACAGGGCCAGCAGACAGTCACCTCAGGNCATCCATCTCCTTCATCCAACCTTCTGCATCTATTCCCAGCATTTGGTTCCCTTGTACCTACTCTGCGTCCATCCTGGGTCCAAACCCCTACATCTAATCATCTACAGCTATTCCTTACATCTTTCCAGTGCGTCCATTCCTCTATATCCAGCCCCTGGGGTTGGTCATTCCCTGCATCCATTTGCATCTGTCTCACATTCCCTGCATCCATTTGCTGAACCCACATCCCTCTGAATCCGTCACCCTGTACCCATTCCTCACATCCACTCTCTCCATCCATCCTGTTGTATGCACCCCCTACACCTACTCATGCCCCTGCATCCAGTCATTTCTTGTATCCATCCCCTCATCCAGCCCCCTGTACCTCTTCATTCCCCTGTATCCATCCCCTCCTCCATCCCCCATACCTGTTCATTCCCCCTCCTCCATCCCCTCCTCCATCCCCCATACCTGTTCATTCCCCCTCCTCCATCCCCTCCTCCATCCCCCACACCTGTTCATCCTTCCTTTGTACACACTCCCTTACGTGCATCCCTCAAATCCAGACCCCCAGTGGATTCTGTCTGGACCCTGTCCTGGTGCAGTGCTCTTCTTCACAGCACACTTGAGACCCAGCCGCCTATGGGAGGGAAGGTACAAGGTACCCGGTGTGAGGTAGATACCATGCAGACCCCAGGCCAACCAGGATCAGATGACAGCTATACTAGTATCCTAATGAAGCCCCCTTCTGTGGGTATGGGGTAGGCTAGCCAGGCCCTCCAGTCTGCACTGCTGTGGACAGTCTGACTCAGGAGTCAGTTGAGTTAAAAGAGTTACGTTGCTCCTCCATGGAAAAGGCTGCTTTTGAAGAGCTTCTCATGCGTATTCATACCGTGCACTTCCCCTGGCCCTGCCCATGCTCCTTGAGGTGTGCCTGGCTACTGNCTGGTCACTGTCTCATGCTTACCGTGGCTGGGGTGGGGGAGTGGCTGTCTACCACCAGTTGACTCAGGGCTTACAGCAGCCATGGAAGATAACAGGTAGAAACAGACTATATATGATGTACACAGCAGTGCTGATGAGAAGGCACTTTTAGTCCTGACAACCCCACTTCAATCCCTGGGACCCACACGGTGGAAGGAGAGAACCAACTNCCAGGCTGGTCCTCTGACCTCCATATGCATGCCATGCGCACCTGTATCCTCCTTCCAACAATAAATGTTTGAAACTGTAATACANCATTAAGATGTGCACACTGGTTATTAACACTTGAGCAGCTGTCACAGCCAACAAGCACGCCAGCTGCTTTTTGTGATGGAAACAATGCTGCACGCTCCCATTTTNCTCAATCCCCTGTCAGCCCTGTGAGACAGGCAACTGTTGGTAGGTTCGTCCCCGTTTTACAGATGAGGAAGTTGACGCCCAAGAGAGATTTGGGGTCTTGGTGGCATTATGTCCAGCTTGCTTCTGTGGAGCTGTGATTAAGGGCATTATGGGGTTCGCCCAGCTCAGTGCCTGCCTGCACACAGGATGACCTTCGAGGACGTGTGCCAGTACTTTACCGACATCATTAAGTGCCGCCTGATTAACACATCNTACCTGAGCATCCATAAGACATGGGAGGAGGCCCGGCTGCGTGGTGCTTGGACGAGACATGAGGACCCAATGCAGAACCGCAGTGGAGGCTGCATCAACCACAAAGACACTTTCTTCCAGAACCCTCAGGTGGGCATTTGCAAGGACCCCACCCTGCAGCAGCTGTGAGACCTCATCACTGCCCTGCCAGGGGCCCTTGCATCACTCAGGAATGTCCCTGACCGTCTTTGAGCCTCATTATGACTATCTGTGCAGTGAGGGCCTGGTGGACACTGTCTGGGAACATGATGTCCCAGTCTTACTGTCTGCNCTACACATGGTCACAATGAGGACACTGGCTCTCAGGGACTTAAAAGTGTTTGTCCAGAGTCTCAGGTACACAGTTAGAGGCCAAAGTAGTGGTCAGATCCCCTGTTTTCACAGTCGCACAGTTTGGCTATTCCCAGGAAATGTGGCCAGGCTGTGTCCCCCATGGGAACTGTCCCCAGCAGCTTCCTCAGTCGGAGCCCATGTGCTTAGTCCTTAGAGCCAATGTGTCCTTATTGANNGCCAACTGTGTGCAAGGCTCTGAGGTGAGCACTTACCATCTCATGCTCTCCCAGCCTTCAGGCAAGGTGGCCACTGCTTGAGTTAATAGTCCCAGAGGAGGGACTGACTCNGAGAGCTGANNGGGGTGGCCCAAGCTCATGCCNCCAACATGGCTGAGGCTTAGCCTNGCAGTCCAGGCTCTTGGGAGCACAGGAGGCTGCCCTGGGTCTCACCATGAGTCTCTTTTCACGGCCACACCTGCAGTACATATTTGAAGTCAAGAAGCCAGAAGATGAAGTACTGATCTGCATTCAGCAGCGGCCCAAGCGTTCAACTCGCCGAGAAGGCAAAGGCGAGAACCTGGCCATCGGCTTCGACATCTATAAGGTGAGACCTGCAGGCCAAGGCCACTTGTGGTGAGGGATACTAGCTGTTGGCTCTGGAAGGTCCTGTGTGCCTGATGGCCCCTCTGCCCCTCCCNCAGGGTTGGGCCTCTCATCTCCTGCAGCCTGTTGTGTTGGAAGCTTTGGGCTTGTGTTGGAAGCTTTGCAGCCTCTTGGGCTGCCAAGTAGGCAACCTTGTGCAGAGTCAGGTAGACTCACCTCTGGCGCCTCCTCTTGGCTTGTTGTCCTCCACATGTGATGCTTAGNGTGGGGAGACAGTTGGCATGACAGGTCCCCACATGTCAGATCTTGAGAACGTACTGAACCCACATGGATGTGAGATGCTGGCGCATGCTTGGTCCCCAGCATTTAATGGTCATGACAAGACTATTTGCTCACTCTCTTGTGCTGGCTTATTCATAGTGTGTTGACGTGCTGTGACCCTTTGTGCCGTGTTATAGCTTGCACTGATTTGACTGTAGCATACAGTGCTTCAAGAATGGTCTAGGATGTCCTGGCTGATGGTGTCATTTTATGGATTTGCGCTGGGAGTTAGGCATGTCATGATATGTTGGCCTCCCAAACTATGAAGCTAAGTTCTGAGACTCCCAGTGGATGTCCCAGGCTGCAGGTAGCACCAGACCATAGCCATAACGAAGACAGCCACTGAGCAGTTAATGCGTGGGTCCAGTACNCGGTACAGATGAGCTGGCCANACAAGGTAACTCATGTTTTGGATTGAGGACAATAAAATGGTGCAGGATTTCAGCACATCTGAAACTGAAAATATATAAACTATTTCTGGATTTTCCTCTTGCTATTCTCAGAGCATGGTTGACTGTAAGTAACTGGAATCACATAAAATGGAACTGTGGCTAAGCAGGGGTGGGAGTCAGGGACTACTGCGCTTGATGCCTTTGTGACAAAACTCCAGAGTCAGACTGNGTGTGATGGCACGTGCCTGTAATCCCAGCACTTAGGAAGCTGAGGCAGAAGAATAGGAGCCCCAGGACAATCTCAATTGCAAAGTGAGTTCAAGCCTGGGCTATAAGAGACATTGTCTGAAAAACATAACAAAGCAAAACAAGGGAAGGGCCACCAAGATGACTCCTCAGGTAAAGGCACTTGTCACTGAAACCTGAAGCATGTGCAGGATCCCTGGAACACANGGAAAGGTGGAAGGGTAGAATTAGCTCCACAAAGTTGTCCTCTGACCAACACAGGTGTGTTGTGGCATGCATGCCCCCCCCATCATATACACCACACATACAAAAGATAAAGTTAAATTAAAAAAAAAAAGAACTTGTAGGGTCATTAGAATTACCAGGGGATTTCTCACCCACCCCTACTTTTAAATAATTTTTCTTGAGGTAAAAGCCATAGGCCACTGAATTGAGCAGGTAACCTAGTGGCATCATCACTAGATTATCGTCACTGTGAAGAAAAGGTCCACTCCAGTAGGTCATTGCCACCCAATCCAATAGATTCTTCCTTAGGTGTGTGTGTGTGGGGGGGGGTGTCTCTGCAAACACCATGGCCAGCACAGTGTCAATCCGTGTGAAGCAGGAAGGAATTCCAGTTCAGCATGACTCAGTAGCTGGTGCTGGTTCAAACTTCGAGAGTCTGACACCGAGTGGTTTATTTAGACATATTTAAGCACAGCACAATTTGGAAAAAAAGTTTCCTGGTGATAATTAACTCAATCTCTTGTGCACAGTAAAGCTTAAGATATGACTACATGTGATAGCTTCCATAAAGTCGGGTTCTATAGATTGGCTACATGTGACATCTTAAGGGTCTGCAGGGAGACCTGCTGTGGTCTCAATCATACAGATAGTGCAGAGATCACCAGGCTATAAACTGCCTCTACTCCCAGACTTCTGGGTGGAAAACAGGTTATCCATCTCTCCCTTTGAAGAGACAGCTATGTGTGTTTCACATTCCTGGTTTCCCTAGTGCTTGTCAGAGCACAAGGACCTCCATGCTCCTGCACCCTCCTCTGCCCTAGCCAAACACTGACCTAATTTTGTCTCTCTACATTTGCTAGTTCTGTAGTTCCCATGTATCCTACTGATCTGTCCATGGTGGCCAGACTCTGGGCTGCGTGTGGCCCATCTCCTCCTGTCTCCATACAGGTGGAAGAGAACCGCCAGTACCGCATGCACAGCCTGCAGCATAAGGCCGCCAGCTCCATCTACATCAACTCTCGGAGTGTTTTCTTGCGGACAGAGCAGCCTGAGGGCCGCTATGTCATCATCCCTACCACCTTCGAGCCAGGCCACACTGGCGAGTTCCTGCTCCGAGTCTTCACAGATGTACCCTCCAACTGTCGGTGCGTGGGGGCTAGGGCTGGTGACAGTGCAGTTCATGCTGGGCCTGGTGGAATCTGCAGCCCTAGTCCGTCTGTCTGCTCAAGACATGGTGCCCAGGCACCAGCGTCCTCAGAGATGGGCATCCTTTGCCTCTCTCCTCCCCTGCTTGCCAGCCCAGCTTCTCTTGGTCCTGACTAGGAACAGTGACTCCATTTTTAAAGTGGCTTTCACCTACTTTATTTATCTCCCCACACCCCGAATGGGAGGCCTAACCACTCCATTTTATAGATGAAAATAGGGACCAAATCTAGAAAAAGGGTCTGACACCATGCTGTCTGTGGTAGTATTGGCTGAGCCACCCACCCACCTGGAATTTAGGGTNGGTCTTGTCACTCTATCACTTGCCCTTGGGCTGCTAAAAACATTTTGAGGGTGAGAAATAATATATTTAATGCCCAACAGAGGCTGTGGCACGCAGGTAGTGCTAAGTGCACTGTGGTCCCTCAAAGAGGATGGGACCCTGGGGGAGGGACAGAGAGGCTGGAAGCCTGTGGCAGTGGATGGTTGGGTCTGCCCGGAGGTTTGGCTTAGAATTAAATCAATGTCTGCAGTACGTACTGCTCTTTACTTTGAACCCATTTTCTTGTCTTTCTGCCACCTGTCTGTCCCTCTACCCTGCCCTATATCAGGGAGCTGTGCCTGGATGAGCCCCCTCGCACCTGTTGGAGCTCCCTGTGTGGCTACCCCCAGCAAGTGACCCAGGTCCATGTCCTGGGGGCTGCNGGCCTCAAGGACTCGTCAACAGGTGAGCTCACCTGGAGATTACCTCAGGCCCTGTCTCCTNCAACCCAGACCCCAGCCTCCTGGGACCCCAGCACCTACAGAATTCACTCTGCAGGCCCANCCATCCAGGGTGTGATGTGAGCTTCTGAAGAGGTTCACNTCCTGCGTCCCCATGTGATGGGGACATCAGATAACCACTGGGGGTTCAGGAAGACTTCCTGGGGAGCAGGCCTTTCTCTAGGCGGGGGTTTTGAGGTGTGAAACCTGTGTACAAGGAACAATGGGCAAGGACTGCAGGTCAGAGGCCACCTGCCTTCCTTCCTCTGCTTGCCCTAGAGGATACGTGTCTGGAAGGTGGATCAGCCTCCTGTCTCCCCTTCCCTTTGTGACTAACACCAGGTTGGCATGTCCCCTCCCAGACACCTGTCCCATNGGGCTCTGCACCAGCCCCGTCCTCACCTCAGCTCCGAATCCTTTCTCCAGGNGCAAACTCATATGTNATCATCAAGTGTGAAGGTGAAAAGGTTCGCTCAGCTGTGCAGAGAGGGACCTCGACACCNGAGTACAATGTGAAAGGCATCTTCTATCGCAAGAAGCTAGCTCAGCCCATCACGGTGCAGGTGAGGCCCTCTCACAAGCCCATCCTGTCCCCTCCCATGACCCCCAACTCCAAGGAGTGGGGCCAAGGGCAAAGAGCCTTCGACAAGGACCCGGTGGTGCTAGATTCNGTTGTTTTGCACCACNGCCTCCCCCATCACCCCCCATTCAGTTTGGGTCTGAGAGGCAGCAAGGAGTCAGTGGTTCAAGCCTTGGTCACTATTCCTCAGAGCTCCNCCCAGTGGATCCACTTGGGAAAGTGACACAGATCACGTGTGGCATGTGGCTGTTTCCTAAGAGTCCTGAGGAGGGAATTGGAANGCCAGTGTCCTTGGGCACAGCTCCTTTCTCTCAGGCCAATGTGGCTGAGCTCATTACCAAGAAGCCCTCTGTCCCCAGGCCCAGAGCAGCCTCTCTCTGNGTGAGAAACCATCTGTAAACAAATATGTAGCACCCCANGGGAGCTACTAGATTTTCCAAGTGTTCTTAACAGTGGGTCCCACTGGATCAAATCACAGACTTGTAGTTATTGAGGCTAGAAGGACCCGTGGGNGCAGGTGATTCAACCTGAATATTAAAAATGGAGTGTTGAGTGAAGTGGTACACACCTTTAATCTCAGCACTCAAGAGACAGAGGCAGACAGAACTCTATGAGTTTGGGGCTAGCCTGATCTGCATACCAAGTTCCAGGCTAGCCAGGGCTACACAGTGAAACCTGTCTCAAACAAACAAAAGAAAAAGAATTACATCAAGTCCAAGTTTACCCCCCAGTTCAAGTTTACCAGAGCTACTAGTGAGAGATCGGGCTTTCTATGGTAGAGAGCTTTGANGAGAGCCTGAGGCTCTGGAAGAGGGTATNTCCCTCAGTCCAGGACACAGGCTTTCCCCTGNCTGGGCTTGTATTGAGGGAAGAGGCTTCTAGGCCCTGCCCTCACTCCCCACCTGCCATAGGCTTTATTCCTGGTCTTGGACACACACCCTCACTGTCTCCTCTCAGATTTGGAATCACCGAGTCCTGAAGGATGAATTCCTGGGCCAGGTGTGCCTGAAGACTGACCCGGATGACCTGCAGGCTCTCCACACCCTCCACCTCCAGGACCGCAGTAGCCGGCATCCCAGTGACTTGCCAGGCACCGTAGCAGTGCATGTCCTTAGCAGTGCCTCTCTCACAGCTGTGTGANCCCTGCCCACCTGCCTGGCCCCACTAGCTCTCACNACTACTTGCATGTCCCCACCTGGCCTGGGACCAGCCTGGGAACCAGACACTGGGGCCCTTTCCCCACTCTCCCACTGACCCACTGTGTGACCTGAGGAGAGCCCTGTCCCTCTCTGAGCCTCGGTGTTTGGAGGCTGTTTGGAGGGCCCCAAAGAATTCCCTTCTTGGGGGGGAATTTTCTTGCCTAAGATTTAAAGTAGCTCTCTACCCTGTGGGCACTGCTGCTAAGGGGCTATCTGTTGAAAACATTTCCCCAGGCCCTACTGTTTGCCGAGGAGTGCCAAGATGTCACTTGTTTACACACAAACTGCCATGTCCCAAGCCCCTTCCCTCCCCTTGTTTCCTAGCTCCNCTCCCAGGTCTTTGCTCTATAGCAACGGTGACCTTGAACTTCTCTTCCTGCCTCTACTTCCCCAGTGTTGAGATTGTAGGCGTGTGCCACTACACCAGCTTATACGGTGCTGGGTATCGAACCTAGGGCTTTGTGTATGCTAGGCAAGCATTCTATCAACTGAGCTACACCTCCAATCCCACTACACCTCNTTTTTTGAGCCATCTTGAAAGAACCCTTCGTGGGCATCTGCTGGGAAGTGTACAGAGACATTTGCTCCCTGCCTAAGGCCCCACTCCATCCATTTAGTTAACTCGACATAAATTTGCCCAATTAGCCCAAAGAGCTGCCCTAGGCTTCCCTATCCTCAGGTCTTCTCAGAGTCAGATACCCCTGACTTCACTCTCATCTCCTGAGCTGTGGCCACACTTGTGAGAAAGTGTTATTTCCCAGTTTCCACTTGTGATCTTGGAAGGAGTGGCCTGGGCCAGGCAGGTCCATGTAGGGCTTATGGTCCCTAGGGGGGCATATGCTGCCTCTGCTGAAAGACCCTGGGGTTTTCTCGGAAGAAAGGATTCCAGGGTAGGTGGTGCCAGGCCTTCAGGGTTATGTCATCTGTTGGGTGTCACAGGCAGGGACTTGCCTCTCCTGACCAGAGGCCTCTCCATCAACATCCCCCAGACAGCCAAGGAAGCCACCATGCTCTTGTTGTCCAGACCACCAATGTTCCTTTCAGTCCTCAACATTTGATAGTCTTAGCATTTAAAAAAAATGTCAGTGTAAAGGGAAGTCTGTCCCTATCCATTGTTCTTTCTAAAACTCACTTTGTTGGTCCTCTGCTTTTATTTTGACATTGAGCATGCAAGGACATGGGTGACGTGGGACCTTCTCAGAGGAGTCTCAGAGGAAGGTGGAGATGAGCATGTTTGTTCCTGGGCATCCTCAGGCTGGTTGCAGACTGCATTCCAGAGGGACTCTTGTTCAGTCCTGGTGCTGTGGCTCACAGGGTCCCTTCTGTACCCTCCTTGGGCTTCCAGACCAGGCTTAGTAGATAAAATACAGTTCGGTAAACAGCAACAACTCCTTTTGGGAGTGTGACTCTCTGTCCCCAGTCCCTACCATGTGGTCCTCTTTCTGGCTGGAGGTGCTGGATTCTGACTGCCATCTTGCTCCANGGTAGCTCTGCTCCTAGCCTGGGGCCTGGGTTAGGCACTGAAATAAAGATAAGAGGATTCCTCCTGCACAGTTGGGGCTTCCATTCAAAGACCTGGGCCTGGGCCTGGGATTGTGCATGCCACCAGGAGCAAGTCACTTAAACCTCCTGTGCCTCAATTCTCCCCTCTGCAGCATGAAGCTGGTGACTCCTATTTGTGGGGACTCTTACAAGAATAAGAGCAAGGTCACATCACTTCCTCTCTGTGTCTCTATATCGTGTACTGCACATTTGCATAATCGCTTCTCAATGGCTATTTACTGCAAACAAAGACTGCAGTCAGGAATGGAGGAGAAAGCACCTGCCTTCTTGGGTCTCAGGGCCTGACATGTGCGTCTTAGCTCAGCCATATCCCTCTGAGGCACAGGGCAAACCAGGACCAAGTAGCAAACTTGTATAAGCTTCTGATTAGCCACTGCCTCCCACCTCCAGCAGCCCTGCTCTTGCTTCCTCCCTCAAGCGAGGCCAGGCTGGCTCCTGGCTGTACAGGGATCTCTGGTCCCTAGGAAGCCTTGAGGACTGGACAGGTGAGGGCAGTGTGGAGCAGGGAGAGCNGTGGCTTTGTTCACCCTTTGCACCCAGGAGGCCTCATAGTGTGCCCGTTGCAGGCAAATCAGCCCTGTAGCCCATACTATATGGACCACCAGGACCTGGTCTTCACTTCTCCAGGTCACCATGCCCTGGGGTCAAGGGCATGTTATCTTCTCAGAATAAATATTAACTGCCACTCTAGAAAGACCTTCCTGTGTGTCTGTTTCATCTACCCCTCCCCCGGGGGAGGGTAAGGAGGGAAGGGACAATGAGTAACTGACCTTGGGTGAGAGGGATGAGCAAGGAAGGACTTGGGAGTCCCAGATGAGGCTGGCTTCGTTGGAATCTTTCAGATTCCCTATTGCAAATTGGTGTGGGACTGGCTTTGCTGAGNCCTGCCCATCCCAGGCCCCAGGAAGCACAGTCCCTGCTCTGGAAAAGCCTTCCAGCCACCGGGGAAGACGCACCGATCCTCTGATCATGACCCTGCAGTGTTCTTGATAGTGTAGCGNGGGAGCCCCCAGGAACTAAGTCTCAGCCTGTCAGTTCAAGGCCCATGTCCTGTGCCAGTGGAGAGGAGACAGTGCAGGCCATCGCTAGAGATAGGAAATCATGGGCGGGGCCATGGGCAGAGGCTGGATTAGAACTGTTGAAAGCGAAATGGATGNAATGCAATTATAGATGGGATTTGAAGAGGTGAGAGGTGGGTGAGGGTGGTATGAACCAAGACCAGTTCTGCAGTGGATCAGATGTGGTGCCCTAAAAAGGCCCAGGTGCTGGAAATCCATGCCCCTTCTAGATGGTGCAGAAAGTAGGCAGAGCCTGGAGAGGTAGGGTGGAGTGTGAGGTGGTGAGGAAGAGATGAATGCTTTCTCAAGAGACAGGATAGCTATGACAGTGACCACTATGCTGGGACTTAGTTTCCTGCCTCCAAACAGCCAAGACGAGCATCCTTGACAGACTACCTGATCTCAAGTGTTTTGTTTTTGGAAAACAAAACAGACNAAAATGGATTCCTAGATTCCTAAGATTGGGTGACCTGCTTAGCTGAGTTTGGGTGTTGAGAAAGTATAGCAGTTGTTGTTCCAAGACCACTTTCTCACCCACTGTCTTCCCACCATGCACCTCTGCCCCAATGAAGCTCTGGGTGCTCCAACCTGTGTCTCTCCAGCTCTGTCTCTCACGCTACTTGCCTGGCCCATAAGTGTCAGCCCCATGGATGAGGACTGCACTGGGTGCCATTCAGCCTTGGTCTCTGTGCTACCTTGCACTGTGGTACCATGGGGTCTGAGGAAGCTGACTAGCAAATGTTGTTTTCCTTAGTTGCTCCCTCAACCTTCGTCATGTATCAGTCAGGTGTGCCCAGCAGGTGGCGCTGTTGGGCCATTGAGCTTCCCTGCCCCAACCCCTACTGCCACAGACTTCCCCCAGCCCATAGGCAGCTTCTCTGCTGGCCAAGAGTGGGCAGGAGAAAGGGCCAGGTCTCAGGAAGNAGTCCTCCAGCCCACCTTCCTCACCTATTATGAGTATTTTATATCTTTTTAAATCACACATTTTGTTTCACACTGGATGAATCTCTGTCCTGTGTGATGTTGCTCCTGATCCGTGGCTTGGCAAAACGTCTGAGTAATCAGAAAATAACACACACAAGACCCCTAGAACAAGCTGTGGAGGTGGGTGGAAGAGCCTCATGGGGATACATTTTGGGGAGCCCTGTTTTGGATGTTGTGTCCCCGAAGGGCCCAGGTGTTGCCAAGTGTGCCCATCTAGGGGGTCTCTTGTAATGTTAAGGAGGAGAGGTGCTGCGGGGAGGCCACTGGGAGCTGAGGCCCAGCAAAATAATGGCCAAGGTGGGACCAGATCAGGCATCCCAACCATTCAGAGATGGCAGGTAGTGACACACATAACAAGAGGCTCCTGAGGCTCAGATGGGGCCCCAAACCCGAGTCCTACACTAGCCAGCAGTGCCTCCTGGGGCCTCCATGCCTTGCATCACTGCTGGCTAGTCAGTGCTTCACAAGGCGCCTTGGGCAGCCTCTGGACATTAGTCCCAGCCCCAGCACAGCCCGCCCCTCAGGCTGATGTCACCATATCCAGACCTTGGAGGCCCCCTCGGGCTCCGCCTCCTGGGAGAAGGCTTTGGAGTGGGAGGGGAAGGTGGCAGTGNTAGCTGGACAGCTGCCCTGAACAGAGAGTGACCCAGGGAGACAACAAGAAACAGAAAAGCCCAGGGGACCCCAGAGCAACCTCGGAGCAAGACTCAGGCTGGGGCAGAGTATTTGCAGGCTCTAGCCCCAGCTTCCAAAGTCCTCCTGCCTGTGGCCCTGACCCCAGGCTGGGAGGTGGTGACTGAGAGGGTGCGGATAAGACCCAGGTAAGGATGTGCTGCCCTGAGACTTGGGGACTGGGAGGAGTCATAGGCTGGGGCCTCTTCTGGAGCCCCTGAACCACAGCCTCATGTCCCTGCGACGGGACTTCCCTCAACCTATAGGGGCCTTGCCACCACAGCCATGGAAAGAAAATGTCCTGAGCAGGGCACATGGAGGCTTGTACCCTGAGGGGAGGGAACAGCTAAAGAGGAAAGGGCCTGTGGAGTTGTTTCTGGGCTGGGACTGGGTCATGGGCCTGTCTCTTATACACATCTAGATGTGTATAAGTTCTCTCTCTTCTGGTCTTTCCTCTCTGTTTTGGTTGTCTTTCTCTGATAATCTTTCTCCCTTGCACGAGTTGTTCTCTCTCTGTGTGCCTTAATGCCTTACATTTCCCATCTGTGACTTGGGAATATGAAGGCCACCAACCAGGGTTGCTGAGGAGACAAGGTAAAATCAGACATAGTCCTAGAAAAAGAAATGATTCTATGCTCTCAATCTGAAAAACTCACACACGGTCTAGTTCTTAGTTTTGGCAGCAGAATGTCCTGAGTCTCATGCACTGGATAGAAAAGCCCCGTGGTTTTCCTGGATGCATGGGCCCTCAGCTCTGTCCTGCACCATCTTTCAAGGTCCTGATCTGTCTTGGCAGTCTTGTGCTAGCACGGATGGGTCAGGAGCCAGGTAGCCTCTTCAGATGGCAGCTCTCTTGCCTGCTGCCTGCTGCCCTTGCAATTATTCCCTTGCCAGGTACTCAGGCTGGTGTAGGTCTCCGGAAGGACCACGTGCCCATAGAGACCCAGGGCCTGGGGGTCAAGGCTCAGGTGTCAGGTAGTGTCGTGGGCAAAGGATCCGATATCCCAGTGCCTCTGAATGGGCCCTTGTGAAAACTTAATGCTCACTCTGGGGGGCAGGCCAGGCAGGATGGAGGGGGCCTCACACCAGGGCCTATGGCTAGGACTTCTTCCGGTGACCATGCCCAGCGCAGCAAATCCTCTTTGAGCCAGTTTCTGGGCCTAGCCCTGTGCTGAATGAGGTAGGAGATGAGGGTCATGGATAGGTGATAAACCACTCTATCATGTGACCTATAACTCCTAGAGCAGTCCTGAACTGGGATGCCAGAGTCTTAGTCCTGAACCTTCCCTGCCCTGATGTGTGACCTTGGGCAAGTGAGGATCCTCTGAGCTTTGCCTGTATGTCTGGTGTGGGGCTGAATCCGCTACTTTCTAGGAGCCCTTTGGGAGTCTGGATGACAAAGGCTGAGAGAATGACAGAGGCTTAGCAGCTCTAGGCAGTGGAGGTGGTGACAGCAACTGAGAGACTGCACTGTGGTCCCTCTGACCACAGGGAGGGTTTCCATAAGGGAGGAGGGGCAGGGGGTTGGGGAGGAGCCTAGGTGGCCCTGTTGCTCAGAGCTGCCTGGGCTGAGGGTTTGCTGTGGTCTCTTCCCACAGAGCTGTATCTGGTCACTCCGGAAGGTGCTCTGACATAGGACCATGGTTATTCTTCAGCAGGTGAGTGTGCCTCATCTTTTCTCTCTCAGAGCTGGGGAGGGTCATGCTAGGTAGCTCACCTCCCACCCTCCATGCTCTCTTCTCCCTAAGCTGTGGAAACTGTCCCCAGTTCTTCCTCTNAGAAAACTCCTACCTAGTCTTCAGAACCCTGCTGTGAAGAATTTCCCCAGCTCTCAAGGGTCCAGTCCTGAGTCTGCCCCGCTGGCATGCCACAGTGGCTTCCTTTACTCACTGTGTCTCTGGGCCAGAGTGATGACTCATCCACCTGAGTCCCAGGCATTCCAGGCAAAGGAATAGCATGTGTGAAGGTCCTAGTGTAGAATAGTCTTTGAGGAGGCAGTTAGCAAGTTTGCTTAGGACCTTGGGCAGAAGTGAGTCGGGGTGACAGGGCCCAAGCTGGAGCTCCCTAGGGGAGAGGCAGAGTGCTGTCCGTCAGCTGAATCTTCCAGTCCCCCTACTCCTCCACGGGGCCACTNTGGTCTCTTGACCCCCAGCCCTTCCCCGTGACCAGCCTGAGACTCTAATGAGCTTCTCGGTCTCCTAAGTGGGAGCCTGGAATGTAGGCAATTGGCCAGGTGGGCCTGGCACAGAGCCTTAGGGCTGTGAAGCTGGGGGCTAAAAAGGGGGAGAGGGCTCAGCCACCAGTTTCCTGTTGTCCCANGCTGTGAGGCCAATGGAGCAGCTTGGCTGGAAGCCCCAAGGCCACATGGGGCCAGTGCGTTAAAGGCAAACTACTAGTGTCAATCAGGAAAATCTTCAGGGGCTGAGAACTTGTTCAAAGGTCCATCAGAGAATGCCAAAGCTGGGCTAAAGAAGGCTTGAGGATGGGGATTCACACAGACCCCTAGAAGGAGGGTCTGGAGCCCCCATGGCCCTCAGGAGTGTTCCCCAAGGGGCCTCTGAAGCAGGCCTCTATCTGACCAGACCCCCCTCTCCCATGCTGTTTGCCTCTGGCTACCTCATCTTGCAGGGGCCCTGTTGGNAGCAGATCTGTGGGTGAATGGAGGCTCTAACTACTTTTAAATGGGACATATCTTTCTTTCACTTCTTTGATCCTCCGAAATGCACCAGCTCTGGGTGCTGCCCAGCTCTGAAGGCTCCATCCTGGACCTTGATGATACTGTGAGAACCTTGGGCTGAACATGCAAGTCCCTTCTGTCGAAGGACCTTGGCTGTAAGCTCTGAGCTGGCGATTCTGTTCCCTCTCCCGCCTGCCTCACCCTCTACTCCCTTCCTTGACCTTGGCTTCCCTGTCCTGTCTGGTGACATCCTCTCAAGGCCTAGTACAGCCTCCATTTCTCTTGGGAGTTCCCTCTCCTGTCACCCTGGAGTCTGTGTGTCTTCTGACTTCCTGGGCCTCCACAGAGCCCTAGAAACAAGGGCAGCCTCTTCCTGCTCCTCAGGTTCCCAACTGGGCACCAGCCCACTGTGAGGTAGGGTTCAGTGCAGAGTGAGAGTGCAGCTAAGAGTGCACCATTTGGATGCAAGGGCTGAGTTGGATTCCTGGCTCCTTGGCTCTCCAGCTNTGAAGCTACAGTCTAATTCCTGCTGTCGCTTTGCACTTCTGTGACAAAGGGCTGATGGTAGCTCCTGNCTACAGGAGGTTTGAGAGTATAATGTCACGCCAATAAAATGCCCAGCCAGGGCTTGACATAGACTTCCACAGTGGTCAGCTGCCAAACACCTACTGATAACGGTGCTGCAATGTGTCCCCAAGCTTTGTTCTCTTACTTTATTTGGATGAGGAAGTCTCAGGAGACCTCGAAGGATCTGATGGTTCTTTTTCCATTCGTAGGTTGTCCCCATGTGGAACAAATAATGGCAGATCATTCATCTG
Organism: Neotoma lepida; assembly: GCA_001675575.1. Lineage (NCBI taxonomy): Eukaryota > Metazoa > Chordata > Mammalia > Rodentia > Cricetidae > Neotoma > Neotoma lepida. Next base: position 70,520 of record LZPO01087269.1, on the reverse strand, counting down.
TCCTCTGTCCTTCCCTCTATGCCTCAGCCTTCTTGAACCACAGATTCAACCCAGGTGTCCTTCACTCCTCCCTTCACACCTAGCCTTCCTAAGGCATGACAAAGTGACAGGTGCAAAGGACACTTGCAGGACAGTGGGCTAATTACTCAAATCCCACTACTTTTGCTTTATGAAGGGCTTCAAGTGTCCAGGAGTGGTCCCTGTGACCACCATCCTAAGTGATCAGTGAAGCTATGGGATGGAGAACTCTGAGCTCATTTCACAGGTGACGAAATCGAGGCTCGAACAGCATCATTGAAACATAAGCTAGGCAGGCCTGGATATGATAGGGAATGACCCTGACGGGAGACAATTGCCAAGAAGAGGAGGCCTGGGGAGGGGCACAGGGTAAGACAAAGAACAGGCACTGGGCCTTGGGGAGGAGAGGTCAGAGTGCTTCTGGGTGGCATCTGCAGGATAAGGGCTTTTCCCTGGGAAACCTGGGCATACCCCCCCTTGTCTTTATGGCTTTATGAGTTAGACAGGGTCCCTAGGGAGTCCTAGGGTGTTCGAGGCCCCCTCTCCCAGCCAGTTCTCATCCGCCTGCCCCCCACAGAGCCCCACTGAGGCCTACCTCCATGCCAGGCTGAGCATCAAGGATGCACATCATTCCCTGACTTCCTGGAGCAGTTTCCAACCCACTGAGTGTCAAAGGAAGCATAAGTGTGACAGCCAGATCCCAGGGGGACAGGAGGATGGGAGGAAGCCTGGGAGTCAGTATCGTCAGTATCAGGAAAGCTGTGCAGCTATAGCAAGAGTCCCTCCTAACCAACGTCTCCGGAAGTCGTCCCCGGAGCTGGCCAGGCCCTCAGGGACAGGATGGAAACAAGAACCCAGGCCTCTGTGGTGCATGCTCTGCTCCTTTGAGGACCTTGAGGGGACTTTTTTGCTTCAGTCATACATGACTTTCCTCTCTGCTCTGTGGTAGGCCAGGGTGGGAACCTTTGGAACTTGACCCTGATTTGCAGGCTGAGGGAGGTTTGAAGATAATTCTGGGCTACTGGTGGCTAGATTGGGACTTAATACGACATAATGCCTTCTTTGTCCCTTGTTACCACTCATGCCTTCAAATCTGTTGGGCCTGATATTGATGTGAACGCCCAGGCCTCTCTTGGTTACTATTTCCCTGGAATGCTATCTGCATGAAGTCCTTGGATCTAAAGGAGTCTCCTGCAGGCAGCCCTTGGTAGAACCCTGTGTTCATGTCCATTCTGTCAAGCTCTGCCTTTCAATTGTTGCATTTGATCCACTTATATTTAAAGTAATTACTGCTGAGGACCAGTCTTGTTTATCTCAGGTCGGCCTCCAACTTGCCCTATAGACAAGAATGACTTAGAACTTCCACTCCTACTGTCTCTGCCTCCCTAGGGCTGTGGTTACAGGATGCACCACGATTGGTTTTGTGTAGTGCTAGGGCATCATGCATGCTAGGTGAGCACTCAGCTGATGGAGCTCCATCCCCAGCCCCTGCTAAGGCCTTCTGCTGTTCAGCTATTTGTTCTGTTCATAACTGTTTCTCCTGGTTCCTTCATTACGCCACCTTTGTGTTTAATTGATGTTTTTTTTAATTTCTATTTGCTATTTTGATTCCCTTCTCACCTCCTCTTTATGAGTTTTTTTTTCTTTTTCATTATGTTTTTAAAAAACTTTATGGGCTGGAGAGATGGATCAGCCATTGAGAGTGCTTGCTGTTCTCACAGAGGACTGGAATTCAGGTCCTAGCACCCATGTCAGATAGCTAACTCACAACAGCTTGTAACTCTAGCTCCAGGAGTCCAACCTGGGCACTCATACACTTGACACATGTTCACACAGACACACATATACATACACATAAATAAAAATAAATATTGTTTAAAGAAACTTTTAAAGGCTTAATTTTTCCTTTATGGTTCTTGTTAGGCTTACAGCTAATATCTTAAATATATAATAATATAAAGACNAAATTAACTTCAACAGTATATGAGACATGTGCCTCTATAATTCCACCCCTTTTNATTTTACAACTTACATCTTTACATACTGTGTGTCAAATATATTAACCCAAATTTTCCACTACTTCATGTATTTCTAATCACATAGGGGAAAATGGAGAATTACATACCCAAAGTGCAATGCTGGCTGTTATCATTACCTATGGAATGTTTTTGAATTTTCAGATTCNCTGACCNTATTGTATGTTTGTGAGGGGTTTGCCTGNATTATGTGTATACACCACATGCACGCCTGGTGCTGAACCCCTGAAGGTGCAGACACAGGTGCTTGTGAATCACGTTGAGGGTGCTGGGAATTGAACTCAGCTCCTCC
>LZPO01087269.1:2881-44912 GCA_001675575.1 Neotoma lepida | reverse complement strand
CTGGAAGCAGGCAGTGGTGAGTGGTGGCACATGCCTTTAATCCCAACACTTGGAAGGCAAAAGCAGGCAGATCCCTGTGAGTTCAAGGCCAGCCTGTTCTACAAAATGAGTTCCCAAGTGAGTTCCAGGACAGTCAGGGCTACACAGAGAAACCCTGTCTCAAAATATGAAAAATTAAATAGAAAGAAAGAGAGAAAGAAAAGCTGGAAATAGGTAGAGGGGTGCAAACCTAGCTCATCCCGCCTGCAGTTCTGCAATTCTTGCAGCTTTGCAGCTTTCCTGCAGAGAGCCTTGCTGACCCTCCAGTCCACCCTGGTGTGAAAGGCCAGCCCTAAGTTGGCATCCACTGTGGGTATGATACACTAACATCCTGCCCATTGTCCTGAACAGTCCCACCCAGGGCCCAAAGCCCCTGGTATTCAGAGCAGTCTAGGGCCATGCGGCCGGCTTCCTCATGAACTGGTCCAGAAATCAGTGGTTATATGCATGCTACTACCTTTCTCCTCTCAGACAGGGACACCAAAATTTTGAAAGGAACCTTCATGTCACATGATGAAGTTGGCATATCTCTAATAAGAGACCCTGCCNTTGTAAAACTCACCCTTCCATCACCATGACACCAGGCCCAGCACCTGCCCTCGGGGTGGCCTAAGTCCTGTATTTGCAGTGTGCCCACCCCTCAGGCATCTCTAGCCTGTGGATACCTCATCTCCTGCACCACCCTAGCTCCTCTGTCACTGAGAATGGCAGTGCCCTCTGGGTGTGGGGAGCCTTCCTGGGTTGGCACCAGAGTCCTGGGTTTGAGTGTTAACTCTCCCATGGCTTGCTGATCTGGCTTCACTGAAATCAGTTTCCTCCCTTGTCATATGNAGAAGATAGTGAGTGCCTGTCCCAGAACACAGGCAGGGATGACACTGTAAAATTCACCACTTGGAGGTGGTGGTCATTAGTTGCCTCACTGGTAACTTACAGCATCTAGATGTGGTTTCTTTCAGGGGATCATGTACCCTGGCATCTTAGTTTAAAAGGCTCATAGTGGCTTAGGGATGACCCAGTTGGTAAGGTAGCCTCGCTTTCTCCTTGAGACAGAGACCCCCTGTACTTGTTACATAGGCTGTGAGCGGGGCTGTGTATTTGGGGAATTGTTCCTCATTTTTTCTGTGATCTTGGGTGAGTCAATGTCCTCTCCAGGTCCAGTGCCCCCCACTGTGGAATGGATGTGGGTAAGCTAGGTGAATGCCAAAGGTCCTTCTGGCTCTGATGTTGCGGGTTTGGGGAGCCCTTGCTGGAGAAGTTATGACCTCTCTTTGCCACTGTCAGGCTTCCTGGAGAAGAACAGGGACACCCTGCATGGGGACATCATCCAGCTGGTCCACTCTTCCCGGAACAAGTTCATCAAGCAGATTTTCCAGGCTGACGTTGCCATGGTAAGGCTGTTGGATGTCCCTGTGGGCAGGAGGGGCCTTGGAAGCCAGGCCTGAATCTAGACTCCACCCTGATTCTTGTCCATCCATGGAACCCCTTGAACTTCAGCGTAGGAACAGGGATCANGGCTTAGCTGGGGCTCCCGAAGGGAAGGCCTGCAAGACTTTGTTGTCTAGTCCTGCTTTACTGACCCAGGATGTGACTGGGGTGTGAGGCTCAGAGAAGGGCTATGTGGGAGGTCACTTGGCTTTACCATGGAGGTCCCCCTGCTAGACAGACATAAGGGGAGACACAGGATGGGTATGGCATGTTGGCCACCCTAGACCCTAAGCTGATACAGGGGACTGCCTACTCTGCCCCCTGTGAAGCCCAGCGGGTGTCACTTGGGTTTCTTGCTGGGTTGGCTGTTTGCATTTCATGCCATTCCTTTCTGTGTCCCTGCTTCCGAGGGCCCAGGGAAGGGGAGCGGGGAGGGCAGAGGCACCGTTCTCTGGTACCTGTGCAGGTGTCTGAGCTGCTTGGGAGGGTGGCCAGAACCTTGACCTCTACCCCAGGCCCACCCCATCCTGTCTGTGGCCGATTGGCTCTTTCACCCATGCCTCTTCTGCCTCACCTGCCTGTGGTTCCCCTTATAGTTTCTCTGTGGTTACTCATCCGGCACTGTCGGCCAGGCAGCGGCTTCCGTGAAGGTAAAAGCCTCAGCCTGGGGCCCAGGATGACCGTGGTGGGAGAGCTCAGCCTTATGGGGTTGACTCCAAGGGAGAGAGGGCTGGATTTTTTGTCTTTATGTGGAGTGTGGTTTTTTTGTTGTTGTTGTTGTTTTTGTTTTATTTGTGGAGTGGTTTTTGGAGTGGTTTTGGTGTTTGAGTTGTGTGTGCTGCAGTAGTCTCGGTTTCTTAAAGGGGAAACTGAGGCCCACAAGAAGGCTGAAGAAGGTTCCTAAGCCTTTTTTGCCTCACCCCTGTTATTATACCTCCTTCTGTGTCCTTGCACTAGGAATTCAGTGGGACTCTGATGACATACTTAATTGTAGGCACAGGTGGTCTTCTGTTTTGCAGATTCAGGACTGAGGTCAAGGAGGGGGTTTCATTCACCTGAATGACACATCCTGGGGGGGGGCTTCAGCTAGGATAGCTGCCTTGGTTCCCACCTCAGGTCTTGGCTGCCAGGATGCTTCCCATCCTAAAGGTTAACATTAGAGGCCCTCAGTTACTACACTGGTTCACCTCCTCTTTGCTTCTCTCTTCCCTGTTCCCTCTCTCCTCTCTGTCCACTGCTGACCTCATATTTGGTCTGCTCCTGGGCCCTCCCAGAGCCCTGGGATAGACCCAATACCCTGGGCATTAAGGGGAGGAGTATGTACCAAGTCTGTCTAGATGGGGACCATCTTCCCTCCTGCAGATGACTCTGGTCCCTGCACCCGTAACACACACACACACACACACACACACACACACACACAGCATTTTTTTCCTGGCTGTGATGCATATAGACACACTGGCAGTGATTGAATGTGACCTTGGACAAGTCCCTTCACTGTACTGAGTCAGGTTCCAATGCTGATGTGATACAATATGTCATCTAGAATGGGCAAGAGTCTGTGAATGTGCATGTATGTGTGTGTGTTCATGTATGTGTATATATGTATGGAGGCAAGAGGGCCATCTCAGATAGTNTTCCTAAGAAGCCACACACCTTGTTTTTTGAGACAAGTTCTCTCACTGACATGGAACTCACCAAGTAGGTTAGGCTGGCCAGTCAGCAAGTCCCAGTTCTGTTTTGCCTGTCCAGTTTCCCTAGCACTGGGATTACAAGTGTGCACCACCTAACTTATCTCTTTGTGTGTTGGTGTGGGGGAATTGAACTCAGGTCTCCATGCTTGCAAGGCAAGAACTGTACCAACTGAGTTATGCCCCCAGACCAAGAAAGATCTGCAAGTTCTGGAAACTTGCCTGCTCTCCTGTGGGAATTGGCCCAAGACAGTGTCTTAGCCATAGCTCTTGTGTCAGGGTGGAAGCCCACGGTGCTTGCTTACTGGAACCTAAGCCCTCAGCTTGGGTAAGTCCCTAGCCCCTGAGTTCTCACCCTTTGATTCTTGTGTCTGCTACCCCAAGGCAGTTCAGGACTTCACGACCTGCTCTGACCTATTGACCTAGGAACCAGTGAGTGGAGGAAGGCCACCTTCCCACATATGGGGTGTACCCAGATGACTGTCTCCTCCCAGTCATGTCCACAGGACAGTTGCTTACCCCTGCCTGCCATGTGCCTGCTCATTGGCAGACACCTGACACCATGATGACTTCTGTCATCCCTCAGATCTGTTTTGTACCCATTTCACATAGTCTTTGGACTTTTGGCTTCAGTCTTTGCGTCATCCTCAAACACCCACACATGACCCAGGAATCAGTAATCACCAGGAAGGAGGCTGTCCCCAGGTAAAACAGAACCAAGTAAGAACCCCAATGGCTGAGGTGGGGAGAGCAAACTCCACACACTTGTTTACCCATTTCCCCAACATGCACTCACTCACTCGNTCCTCACCCACTTAGCCATTCACTCACTCAACCTACAAATGCTATTGTGTCCCCTCCATAGGCCACACATGTCCTGGGTCCCAGGACACAGCAGTGAGCACATAGAAACAAAAGTAAACCAAACCCTGTCCTCAGTCTTATGTTCTAGCAGAGGAAAACAGTGAGAGAGCCAATAAATGAGTAAAGCATGCTGTGGGGGTACGGAGAAGGACAGGGGGTGGTGGCAGGCCCTGTGATTGTGCATGAGGCTCAGGACAGGCCTTACTTGGAACTTGGTAGGAAACTGAAGGCACTACCCCTCCCCCAGGGCAACTTTGCANGGAGAAAGAGGTGCATGTGCAAGATTCCCAAGCACACCCCAGGCAGAAGCAGGAGGCCAGTGTGCCAGAAAGGGTACCAACAGATGGCGGGGACCAGAGGCTACTGGGGTAGATTCTGGGGCCATTATGGATCCTTGTAGGGCCCTGGGCTTTCCTTGGTGTGAGCTTGGATGTTGGAGTGAGGAGAGACGTGGCTGATTTCCTTATCCAGCCCCCCAGTTGCTGTGTGAATGGAGTTGTTAGTGCTGGGTATGGTGACAGGGCAGGGGGCTGAAGTGGGGAAATGGGAGAGCTAGGCTGAGGCTGGACCCAGCTAATGAGACATGTGAGTGGCATCTGGGAAGGACCTGTAAGTGTGTCCCTATGAGAGAAGGGGAATGAGGGGAGTTCCTAAGGGTTGGGCTTGTCCAGCTGGAAGGGAGACACCACAGAGGACAGTGACCAAGTTGTTGGTGTGTGTCCTGGCGCACACAAAGCAGTGAGTGTGCCCAGGCCCTGGTGACATAGCAGCGAGCAAGGCAGACCCAACTTGTTGTCATGGGGCCCCAACAGGGAGGACAGACAGAAGGGAACAGCTTCACGATGACAGGATCTTGAAGGGTGTGTGTGCCCTGTTCAGTGTTGTATGTGTTCTCAGTATCTATGTCCTGTGTGTGCATGTGCCGCATAGTGAGCATGCAATGTGCATGTTCTGCATGGGCATGCAGGGTGTGAGGGAAGTGTGGTATGGGCTCTTAGTGTATGCACGTCATACATGTGCTCCATAGTGTGCTTGCCGTGTGTGGGTGCTGTGAGGGATGTCTATGGTGAATGCACGCTCGGAGTATGCATACCATGTGTGCTTTATGACATATGTTCAGCAGGTGTGCTGAGCGTTGTGTTCTTAGCATGCTTGTGTCATTTGTGTGCATTTATGCTGAATAGTTATGCATGCTGTGTGTGGATTAAATGCATTGTCTTGTGGGGTATGCATTTTGTGAGTGATTTGTGTGGTATATGCATGTTTGGTGTGGACAAGTCATGTTTGCTATACGGTGTGCATGCTGTATGCATGTTATATGTGTGTGTGGGGGGTGTTTGTGTTATGTACATGTGTGGTGTCTGCACGCCCAGATGTTGCCTGTGTGTATGATGTATGTGTGTGTGTGTGTGTGTGTGTGTGGTATGTGTGTATGGTTTATGTGGATGTGTGTACTCGGTTCATGTATACCATGTGCATACAGTGTGTATTGTGTGTGCTCTGTCTTATGAGCCACATGCTCAGTATGTGTGTGCTGTTGCTGAGTCAAGAACCTTGTTGGGCCAGAGCAGCCATTACCCCATCCCTAAATCCCCAGGGCAAAATTTTGAATGTTATGCAATGGAACTTAAGATGAAAAATACTTCATGTTTCAGAACCAAAAACATTTGCTTTCCTGTGGGGTTCATTGGAAATTATGGCGTATCACCTGGATTTAGTGCCTTTAGTACCTGGTTAAGGACCTTTACCCCCCAAATACCTCATACATGTGCTTCTGCACCCCAGATTTTAAAGTAGTTGTTGTATATGTATACTTGTGTGCCTGAGCGTATGTAAATGCACCATATGTAGGCAGGAGTCCTTGGAGTCAGAAGAGGGTGTCAGGTCCCCCCAGAGTTTTCATGCTAAAGGAAGTGATTGAATTATAACTCTAAAAATATAAAATCTTACAATGAAATCAAGTTTGCTAATGAGTTCTCACACAAAAATGGCCCTGAAAACAATATGTGATGGTACTGTGCTCTCTCTAACCCGAGTTCTGCCATGTTCCAGAAGGTTCATTTCCTGTTTGCTTGACCTTAGGTCTTCCCTAGTCCCCCTTCTCCCTGTTATTTTACAATGTTCTGAGAGGCACTGTACAGGCAGGGGTTGCAGACACCTCCCCCCACCCCCCTTGGCTCACACTGCAGCCAGGAGAACGACATCCTATCTTTGCAGGAAGATTATCCAGGTCACCCACACTGCCTCCAGCCTGNCACTAATCCTACAAGCAGAGCAGGGGAGGCCATGAGCTGTGCTGGCTCCTCCAAGGCTTCCAGAGGGTGTAGTGACCACCCCAGGGGGCTGCTTATTGCACTTGAACTCCCCTCCCCATCCTGTCAGAGGGGTAGATGGCAATATTCACTAGGAAACAATGGAGACTCAGCATCCATTAGTGGTTGGCCTGGGCCATATATGGGGTTTGAATTGAGGTTTGCCTAAATCCTGTATTTAAAATGACCCCAGCATCCTGAGGATATCAACTCTAAACTCCTCATTTATACAGGGAGGGCATAGGACTCAGAGATGGGCTGCTCCTGGCCCAGAGTCTCCCAGCTGATGATGGGGGAGCCCAGGGGGACACTATTGGAAGTCCTAGGGAGCTCTCTGGAGTGGGTGTCTGAGGTCCATGCTCCATCCCGGACCAGGAGTATCACAGGAAATCCCCAACTACCCATCTACTCAGGCTCTGACCTTGGTGACCTTCCCTGGTGCTTTCCTCCCTCTTGGACAGCTGCTGGAGGGTGGGAGGGGGAAGGCGTGGCCCCTCCCATCACTGTCTGTCTGTCCCCCGCCACAGGGTGCTGAGACCAGGAAGCGCTCGCCTACACTCAGCAGCCAGTTCAAGCGGTCGCTGGAGCTGCTGATGCGCACACTGGGTGCCTGCCAGCCCTTCTTCGTACGTTGCATCAAACCCAATGAGTTCAAGAAGCCCATGGTGAGCCCTGGAGGGGAAGTGGCGGGGAGGTGGGGGCAAGATGGTTGGAATAGGTGGGCAATGCAAGGTCTTGTCCTTTCTGGGGACCAGGGGGCTTGTAAAAGAAGGTCTCAAGTTGCTGGAGGCACCGGGGCTCCACAGTCATGTAATCCCGCCTTTGCTACCTCCCAGCTGTGTGGTGGTACATACATCATGCACTGCCCTGTGCCTCAGTTTCGTTGGGAAAGAACACGGGAGCCATCACAGCCATCTCTTCTTCCCTGAGATCATGTCTGAAGGTTGCAGGGTGTCTATTAAGTGCTTAATGAATAGTGGTGGGGCTCATTGCCNTGGCACCTCCTTTGAAAGNGCCCCTCCTCCTAGTGTTAGTGTCCACCCCCTTCAGGAAGTCCCTCCGGACTCCGTTGCCTGGAAGTCCTTCTTTTTGACTCTTAGTGAGAGCATTTGTTAGTCCTTCCATAGGCTGGGTACGAGGAAGTGACAGTCACTAAAGAATTCGAATTGTCACATGGGGGCTCAGAGATATTGAGGGGCTTAAGTCCCACAGGCTGCCTAGCTGCTAGCTCCCTAGCCAGTGCAGGCCCTGAGAGGTATTGTTTATCCAGAAATGGAGAGGGGGCTGGGGAAGCTGGATGTGGGACTTAGGGAGGGAGGGAAGGCTGGGGAAAGTGGTCAGAGGAAAAGGAAATGGGCTGCGGAAGCTGGCCTTCCGCACACACTGTCCCCGCCAGGAAATCATTTCCCAGAGTGGGTGAGTCCTGTCCCCTTCAGACCTCAGGTCCTCCTCTGGAGCAGGGCGTGCAGGATGACAGGGCTGGGCACTGCCCTCTGGGACCTTTTCCCAGACAGGCCTTTGGTGTCTGTGGCCTCCACCTTTTCAGTAGTCTCCTTACCTGCCTCTCTGTCTCCTGCTTCCCCGCTGCCTCCCACCACCCTTTTACTACACCGATAATGACACCATTTGTGTTCTCTTGAGATACCATCTCTCTATGTAGCCCTACCTGGCCGAGAACTTGCTATATAGATCAGCAACTGTATATAGGCACTCACAGGGATCCACCTGCCTCTGCCTCCTGAGTGCGGGGATAAAAGGTGTGAGCAACCACTGCCCACTTTGGGATTATTCTTAAAGCAGATATTGCCCCATGTGTCACTGCTGCCAACCTTCCTTGGCTCCTGTCACTTATGGGACAAGGCTCAGACTCCTAGCCTGGTCTCAGAAGGCTCCTGGGTCCACTTTCTCCATTTTCTTTCTATCTGAACCCCTGCTATAGTCCTGCCCTGGAGCCATCGACTACTCTGTGTCAATTTGAAGAAACATGCCTCAAGCCCCTGGAGCGTTGTTAAATAATCATGGATCTGTGGTGGAAGCCACGTGAAGGGTGGCCTGGGGTTATATGGAGTACCCACTTCCTGGCAGCCTGCACTGTGCCCTGGCCTAGGCTCTGCAGCCCCCTCCACGTTCCCCAAAGCAGGTCTTGCACTTCCAAGCTTCTATCCCTTCCCACATGCTTACCCTCCTCCAGTTGGAAGAGCCTTCCCTCAACATCCATGANGCCTCTTATGTCTGACAAGAGACACAAACCTATGTCTTTTCTGTGATCTGATCCTAGAGCACATGGTTATCCCGCTGGCAGGCCCTCACTTCACTGCCCCTTGAGTTTGATCAACAGTGCTGGGCTCCTGCCTGGCTTTGCTCCCCAAGATCCCNAAAGCCTTGCATTTCTCTGTCTGTGCTGATCAACCGCAGGGCAGGGTTTGCATCCCAGTCGTGGGCTTGCATCCCAGTCGTGGCCTTGCCCTGATGCCTTTGGCTCTGGCCCGGCAGCTCTTCGACCGACATCTGTGTGTACGGCAGCTGCGATATTCAGGCATGATGGAGACGATCCGCATCCGGCGTGCGGGCTACCCCATCCGCTACAGCTTTGTGGAGTTTGTGGAACGCTACCGTGTGCTGCTTCCTGGAGTGAAGCCAGCATACAAGCAGGTACAAGGGCAGGTACATCCACAAGGGAGAGGAGCCCAGGTTTACATGTGACAGTGACTGGAGCTTGGCATCTACCTGGTCACATCAGGTACTGCTGTGNAGATGGGGCAGATAGAAGGACATATTTGAAGACCTCAGCTGTCANGGCNGCGGTTGTCTTCTAGTTGGCTTGAGGAGGAAACAGATGTCCACAGAAGACAGGGTCAGGCTGGGTCAGTCACATAGCCGGACAGGGACAAACATGACCCCCAATCTTGAGAAGGACACTTGGGGGCCTTTCTGTTGGTTATANTGTTGGTACCTTTGTCTTCCACNCAGGGTGACCTCCGAGGGACATGCCAGCGCATGGCTGAGGCTGTGCTNGGCACACANGATGACTGGCAGATCGGCAAAACCAAGATCTTTCTGAAGGTGAGCGCAGTCTGTCCTGGCTGCCATCTCTGCCATGTCCAGAGCCCTNCACACATGGGATGTTTCTGAGGGGGCTACAGGGCATCTTGATGAATGTGTGAGCATTGGANATAATTAATAGGACCCTAGGTTAGAGTCAGATGACCAGAGGTGGGTTGCCTTGTCAGACCCNNGNCAGGGACTCAAACCCTGGCCTNTGGTTCTCAGCCTGGGGGCTGAGGACAAGTCTCTGAGCATTTCTGCCCACTCTTCTGTCTGAGACAGGCTGGGCCCTGGGATGGTCTAGAGTGGACCTCAGGTCCCTTCTTGTGGTTTTCTGCAGGCAGGGTTCACGNGGGTCGGCTGTGCACTATGGTCTAGGGCTCTGTCTCAGCACCCAGNTACAGCTAGAGTTCCTGGCTAACACAGCCTCCTAGGCAATGGTGAGAGAGAGCGAGACCTGGGCCNGAGCGTCATGGCCCTGGAGAGTCTCTGCATAGGGACAGTGTGGGCTTCCCTATTTCCCTGTTTCTATTTCCTCTGTTCTGATGACAGAGCAGGGCCCCTCCTCTGTGGGGGCAGGGCTGAATGCAGGACGGCTGGGAAAAGAAAGGAGAGGAAGCAGCCTTCGGTGGNGTCTTGTTGCGGGGATCTAGTTAACTCCTCTTGCTGAGGGCTTTGAGTCAGCCTCTGAGTCTCCCATGTCCTTGTTTCTGCATTGGGAAACATGTTTGTGTCCCCTCTGGTCCTTGACTGCTGGCTGGAGAGTGAGTTCTGTGTGCCAGGCCTCCCTCTGTCTGCCTGCTAGTAGTGTGGGAGAGGAAGTCTTGTGCCCAATACACAGATTCAGAGAGAAGTGAGTGACTCAAGTCAGACAGGGATGCAGAGAATGGGCTACTGACTTGGGATGNTCAAGGGCCAGGCATGTGTTGGCAGAGAGAACAGTTATGATATCATTTAGCACCAGAAGAAGCAGAGGGACACCATTGTCCCCATGCTCACCCATCTGTACTCTTTAGGAATACTTCAAGAGCCTCCATGTCCCAGCCCCAGGCATCTGTTCATCCTTCCACCCATCTGTCCATTCATCTGTTTACTGAGAAGGCCATGGCTGAGTCTCACTCTGTGTCTGTGATTATTAGACGGATGTTTATCTTCCCCTTGTCAGACTCAAAGGCCAGGCTTCCTTCCAATTAAGGACACAACTGCCTGGTCTTCTGTGGCCCTGCCACACCACCTAGCACTATGCCTACCCATAGATCATTCCATTTATATATATGTATTGACAAACCAGTGAAGTTTCAAGTTTCATCCAACAGGCAGGAGGACTAGGCTTGGGTATGAGGAGAAGGGCTCGAGATGTCAGTGGGGCCTGAAGTGGTCTTGAGTTCCAGGGCGAGGCATATGCTGTGGAGTATGTTTGGAAGGTCATAGGAAGGTTGTCCCACTCGTGTGAAAGAGAGGGTCAGAGGGGAATGATAGACATCAGGAGAGTCCTGGTAAGAAGCGTGCCACCAAGATCCTGGAGAGAAAAGATTACAGGGTGCAGGGCTGAAATGGTGACAGGGGAAGCCAGGATGTAACATTGTTGAGTCTCAGTTGAAGCCCCAGTCTAGTGAAATGAGGGGCCTCTGGCTCCTCTGGTCCCCTCCCCCCTGGCCTCTGGGGAATAGTCATAATCTCTGTTGGCTGTAGGAGGTCACTGCACAGGTCNCAGCAAANTTAGGAGCCTAAGNTGCACATAGAGCCCTAAGCCTGAGTTATGACNGAAGGAAGACAGGTCCTACCTGGACAGAGCAGGTAGTCTTGGGGGACATTGCTCAGGGGTTCTGCCTTTCAGGACCACCATGACATGTTGCTGGAGGTGGAGAGGGACAAGGCCATCACAGACAGAGTCATCCTCCTCCAGAAGGTCATCCGGGGCTTCAAAGACAGGTCTGTGTCAACAGCTTCTGCTCTCCTTAGCACTCCCATTGGGAATGTGCTTGGCTCAGCTCTGCTCCCACATGAACACAGGAACAAACCTGTATACCCNTGGTGCACACACAGAAGCCACCACACACGTGCATGGCATGCACACATGATCACAGGATCATCCAGGAACACAGGTACAAGGTTTANGAAGCTCTACCACGGCACATGAACCAGACCACACAGTAGCTGGTCCCTCCTGCACGTTTGGAGGCAAGAAGTATGTTCACCAATATTTTATAAGTTACAGGGTGTAGCTCATATTCTACAGTAAGGACATGCATATACTTGTGATGGTCTACACATAGGCAAGACCAATTCTAGAGTGTGATTCAGGTGTTACAGAAACCCCCAGTCTGCCTCCTCTGCCATTCGTCTGGTCCCTTCCTCCCTTCCTCCCTCTCTAGCAGCCTCTTCCCCTTCCCCTTCCTTTCCTCTGGTTCTCCCCACCATCCACACACCAATTGGCTCTCCGCCTTGTTTCTCCACCCACATGACCATGATGGCCCTGGAGTGCTGGCCTGCGCCACAATATGTCTGCCCTTCTCTCCTGTGTTTCCTTATTCCCAGCAAACACTTGCTATTACTGTGTGGCCCCATCAAGCCAGAGGTGACTGGTATCTGAGATGCAGCCTACTGTGTGCAGGAGAATAGCACTGGGTTCTTCAGAGGCAGATGGTGATGGGGCTCTGGTTGCAGCCTCCCAGGTCTCAGCTTCCTCACTTACAAAGTGAAGGAGTTGGACAATTTAAAGCTCNCTCTCTCTTTCATGTTACCTCATTATTGATTTGGTCACACATCCACTCACTCAACAAGTATCCTTCTAATTTCTGCCTTAAAAGACCTCAAGTGCTAAGCCTACCAGGCAGGAAGGATAGGCATTATGCCACATCTCTTCCAGTTTGGTAGCGCTGTGGTAACAGAGAGCTTCTATGCCTTACCCAAGATCACATAGCTTGGAGATCAGTGTGCTGTCCAGGCACACCTGGGCCCTGGCTGACTTTGGCCACCAGCTGTTTGCTCTGGAGTCACCCACCACTGCCTCCCTTTCAGGTCCAACTTCCTGAAACTGAAGAGTGCTGCCACACTGATCCAGAGGCACTGGCGGGGCCACTACTGCAGAAGGAATTATGATCTGGTAAGCCCTGCTTCCCCAGATTCTACCAGCCTGGCCGTGGACTGCTGTGTTACCTTGGTAACAGGACTTAACCTGAATGCAGGGATGCCCTAGCCAGCCCCATCTTCCCTTCAGTCAGAGCCCTGGTCTAGCTCTAGTGGCTCTCCCCGTGGTTTGTTTGTTTGTTTATTTATTTTGAACTTTTCTCTTGGAATATTTTGGTGGGTTAAAGCATAATGAGACTGAGATCTTGGGAAGATCCAGGAGAGGCCTGGTCACATGCAACTCCAGAACATCTGGCTGCAGCCCGGGCTTGGTTTAGGGAGGTGGGCAAAAAGGACACTGGTTAGTTAAGACTGGAGTTCCTGGAAGGAGGCAGGCCTCACTGTGAGGCCCTGTTTGAGTGACACAGGTACCTTGGTGGGTCCAGTCTCATGGGGGCTTGTGCACTGGATGTTGCTGCTGGCCTCATCCATCTGGGCTGGAGCTCAGGGCTGAGCATGGCTTGNTGTCCTTTGCAGATGCGGCTTGGCTTCCTGCGGCTGCAGGCCCTGCACCACTCCCGGAAGCTGCACCAGCAGTACTGTTTAGCCAGACAGCGCATAATAAAGTTCCAGGCGCGCTGCCGAGCCTACCTGGTGCGCAAGGCCTTCCGCCACCGCCTCTGGGCAGTGCTGACGGTGCAGGCCTATGCCCGAGGCATGATCGCCCGCCGGCTACACAGGCGCCTTCGAGCCGAGGTGAGAGGTTTCCTGAGCCCCAAGAGTGGGTGGCCTGTAGGTGTGTGCTGCCTCACACAGGTGTTTGCCCACCCCTGCCCTGGTGCTGGCTGAGCAAGTCAAAGCCAGAAGGGAGACTTTTGACTCTGCCTGATCTCAGGATGGACCAGAGACTGTCGCCCAGGTCCCTGGTGAATTTTAAGGAGATGAGGCTTAATTGGTCCGACTCTGAGATCCACAGAGCCCCACCCATGTGTGACCTGGGGACCAACTCAGCTGCCTTTTCTCTTTTTTGGCAAACTCACCCTCCATTTCAGAGCTTAGGGGCGATGGGGATGGGGTGAGGCAGGGCTGTGACAAAGGTTACACTTAGTTTCTAAGTCTGCGTGGCAGGGCTGTGACACTTGTTTCTAAGTCTGCGCGGCTGCTCCTTTCCTCAGTACCGGCGGCGCCTTGAGGCGGAAAAGATGCGGCTGGCAGAGGAGGAGAAGCTCCGGAAAGAGATGAGTGCCAAGAAAGCCAAGGAGGAAGCGGAGCGCAAGCATCAGGTAAGCCTGGACCTCCGAGCTGTCCTGGGTAGCTGTTCTGCAGTCTGACTCTACTACTTCTCCANCGGTAGCTGCTTGTCACCTGTTCCTGCCACCTTCCTCCCTCCTAGGAGATGCTTCCTAGTTCCCTCAGCACACAACAGCTGAACTCTCACGTGGGGTTTGCGATGTGGCTGGAGTCAGAGGGCTGTGCCCACAGCACCTTCCTGGTTAGGGGTGACACCCAGAGCAAAAGCCTGACCGGAGAGTGACCAGGGTCATGTAGCCTGACACAAGGCTGCCAGCCACNAGTGTCACTGAACACTGAAGTATGGCTTGTCTAAAAGCCATGGCTAAAATTGGGAGGTGCACACAATATTATGAAGACTTAGCTGAAGGGCGGGAGGATGTAAGGTACTCGTGTTATTTTTATATTGATTACATGCTAAGTTGGTATTTGGGAAGTATGGCCCAAATCATTAAAACATTATTAATATTAGTTTTATACATCATCATCATCATTATTATTTTGCTTTTTAAATGTGGCTCATATTAATCTTTTGGTCAGCTTTAGTACTGTTCCCAGCCCCATGGTCCAGGACTTCTTGGTTTCTGTGGCCTGGAGACAGGGGAGGATGTGGAGGCAGGAATGGGCATGGAGGCAGGGGTGGGCATAGAAAGGGGAGTGCTAGAGGAGGTGTCCTCCAGTNGTCCAGGGGGTGCTGGACATCTGTCTGGCTCAGATGGGGGCTGTGAACATAAGTCATCGTCCCTTGTCTCAGGATCCTGGTGGAATCGGGGCTGTTCCTGCTGGTCTCTTNGACTCCCTGAGAACAGTTGTTCTCTGAGGCCATGCTGCTGGGTCCTGGCTTACTTCTTCTGCATCATCCCACCTTCAGGAGCGTCTGGCCCAGCTAGCCCGTGAGGATGCAGAGCGGGAGCTGAAGGAGAAGGAGGAGGCTCGGAGGAAGAAGGAACTGCTGGAGCAGATGGAGAAGGCCCGNCATGAGCCTATCAACCACTCGGATATGGTGGACAAGATGTTTGGCTTCCTGGGGACTTCAAGTGGCCTGCCAGGCCAGGAGGGCCAGGCACCTAGTGGCTTTGAGGTACTAGAACTTTCGGGCAGGATTTCCTGAGGCCTCTAATGCTGGTCTGCAGAGGAGTAGGCTGGCTAGAGGGCCCAGCCTAATAGCTGGGATCCAACTCCNCAGGACCTAGAGCGAGGGCGGAGGGAGATGGTGGAAGAGGACCTGGATGCAGCCCTGCCCCTGCCTGATGAGGATGAGGAGGACCTTTCTGAGTACAAATTCGCCAAATTTGCTGCTACCTACTTCCAGGGCACAACCACGCACTCCTACACCCGGAGGCCCCTCAGGCAGCCTCTGCTCTACCATGATGATGAGGGTGACCAGCTGGTGAGGCTGCCTGCAGCTGGGTCACTGCTGATAGGGTTGGGCTGGGGTGGATAGATGCTATCCTTGGTGGTGGCCAAAGTCTGCAGCCTTTGGCCCAGCACCCAGCCTAGGGTCACTGCAGGTGGCTATGTCTCCTGCTTCCTCTCCAAGCCCAGGCCCTTCCTATGGCTTGAGCCAGGGCCTGTGTCCTCCCTGGCTGTCTTACATGTGTGCTCCATCCTCAGGCGGCACTGGCTGTCTGGATCACCATCCTCCGGTTCATGGGGGACCTCCCAGAGCCCAAATATCACACAGCCATGAGTGATGGCAGCGAGAAGATCCCTGTGATGACTAAGATCTATGAGACCCTGGGCAAGAAGACATACAAGAGGGAGCTGCAGGCCTTGCAGGGCGAGGGCGAGGTGAGGCCAAGGTGCCCCCAGCTGACAACTGTCTTGGGCTAGTGGGGGTGATGTCCACATGCCAGCCTCGGGGGATCAGCAGAGAGCATCTCTGCCTCATCCCTGCCCCAGTCCCTGGCCCGCCTCTATCTACTTGTGGGAATGATGTGTAATAGTTTGCCAGCTGTAAAGTGCTCACCATCTCAGTGGGGGTGGGGGTAGAGAGTGGCCTCATGGCCTGCACCTGTTGAGCATCTATGTGGAAATCATACACACACACACACACACACACACACACACACACACACACACACATCCCATAGCCCCACTGTCCAGAGGTCACATCCTTGCTTCCTGTTACACAGGCCCAGCTCCCTGAAGGACAGAAGAAAAGCAGTGTGAGACACAAATTGGTGCACTTGACCCTGAAGAAGAAGTCCAAACTCACAGAAGAGGTAAGAACAGACCTCAGGGCCTGGTGGCTCTTCAGGGGTGCTTTGGGTAGCCAGACTGGGGGTCCTGAGAGTGGGAGCAGAAGGAGGAGCTGACGATGCCTCCCTCTTCTGCACAGCACAGCGTTGGAGCAATCATTGGACAGGAATGCATGGAAATGCTTGGGGTGGGGGCTTCCCAGGGCAGGAGAAAGAATGAGGAGAGGCCAAGCACACACATGACCAGAAGGCTACTTCTTGCTAACACATGTACCATGCACTTCATCCCAGGACCTCTCAGCCTGGGAGCAGATTTCTATGATAGTATTCTCAGTTTTGGTACTGCCGTGTCAGTCCATCACTTTCCTTCTGAGGTAGGCCTTGGACCCGGGGCTGTCTAGGCTAGGGGAGCTGGGACAGACAGACATGGGCTCAGTAGATGTGAGGACCTTGCATGGNCCNGTCTGTCTATGATGGATGTTCTCTCANTGCATCTGAGTGCAATGTGGGGCTGCTTCTGGGGCTGTGTGAGGCCAGAAGAAACACACATCTACTGAGAACCAGATCTGAGGCTGGCCATGTCAGGGCCAGGGGCCTTGGTAACCAGGTGGTCGTAAACCAGGTGGTCGTAAACCAGGTNGTACTTTGGTGCCATGGTTGTGNGATGGTGGTTCCAATCAGAGTCAGGGATGGGACATACCCTGGCTGAAAAGGTTTCCCTAGGGTGGTAACTGAGGTTCAAGGGGCCAAGGAGGCCACAGAGGAGAATTTACCCTTGAAGCAGGTGGCATCAGCCTGGTGTTCCCAGCATGTGATCAAGTTCTTAGTCTTTAGGGATGGAGTAAGGACAAGTTCAGTGGCCATCCTCGCATCCACTTGCTCCCTGTGTAGTGCCTGGCAGGGACAGCACCCCATCTGTACATCTGCCTGCTCCCTGTGGGGTACCTGGCAGGGGCAGCACCCCAGCCTCACCTGTTCTACCCAAGCCTGTCTCCACGGCCTAGGTGACCAAGAGGCTGCACGATGGGGAATCCACAGTGCAGGGTAACAGCATGCTGGAGGATCGGCCCACCTCAAACCTGGAGAAGCTGCACTTCATCATCGGCAATGGTATCCTGCGGCCTGCACTGAGGTCAGTACCCAACGGGCAATGGGCTGCTGTGGCTGGTCACCTAAGCAGGGCCTGCGTGGGCTCCATCACTTTAGCCACAGATTAAGCAAAAAGGCCTACATTTAGCTGTTGCTGGTTAGTCACGTGACCCTAACCTGTCTCTGCCATCTTTCTATGCCTTATCTGTAAAGGTAGAATAAGGATGGTGCTTGAGGGAAGGCAGAGCTGTGAGATGGTGAATGGAATAGCTGTCTGTAACTAGTAGCTATGGTTGCTACGGCCCCACTTGAACTTTCTGCTTTAAGCCCATTGCTGCTGGCTCACTTACAGTGCAGCTGGCCCAGACCAAGGTCAGGGTTACTGTGGGTAGCANGTCTCCTGTCTGATGGTTGGGTAGAGTCAGGNCAGAGATTCCAGCACAGGGTTCCCAGGGCAAGATGGGACCTCGATGAACCAGTTTCACTTACAGGCCTGATTGTTGATCTGAGGGCTGTCTGTCTACTTTGGATATTTAAAATGGCCCTTGTTTGAGGAAGTGATTTGGGCAGAATGTGTGTACACGCATGTGTGATTTTGTCATGATAAAGAGATGGCAACTTGAAATTTTGTTGGTTCATGAACTCTCAAAATTGAGAAGCTACTGAATTAGACGATCCTGCCTCCTACCTGGCAGTGTCCTCATAGAAGAGGAGCAGTGAATACTTCTGGTAGTCACCACATCACTGTGTGTGTGTGTGTGTGTCCTGGGTAAGCCCTTTTGGAGCTCGCAGCTCCCAGGACAGAGGAAATGCTGCTAAGAGCAGATGTTTTTGGCTCAGTACAGCTGTGATCCATGCCACTTCAGTATTCAGTACTGGAGAGATGTGTCTGGGGAGTCAGAGCCTCTGCTCATGGCCCTGAGACACTCCCAAGTGCCTGGCTTGTTTCTGCTACATCAGTCTGTGGGGGTCCCCTTTTCAGGCTACCTCAATGGCTGGGGGCTAGGCAGAGCCAGGCTAGTACTTCTTATTTGAACTTGTATTAGGATACAGGTTACTTTGTGGATGGTGAACCCCATCAGGAGCTTTTGCTAGATCTGGGCCATGCCTTATTCCTGATGACCCCCACATCTAAAGAGCCTGTGCTCAGCCTCCTCACTTGGCCAATCTCTGTCTTCTGGCAAGCCTTGGGCTGGATGGACGGAACATCTGTGGTGTGGAGGAGTGATTGGGTGTCATTCTGAGGCATTGTCTCCACCCAGGGATGAGATTTACTGCCAGATCAGCAAGCAGCTCACACACAACCCATCCAAGAGCAGCTATGCCAGGGGCTGGATCCTCGTGTCTCTCTGTGTGGGCTGCTTCGCTCCCTCTGAGAAGTTTGTTAAGGTAGGGGTGTGGTCTGGGGGGGGAAGGGTGCAGGGCTGCTCTATGCTGGGACAGACAGAGNGTGTATGTGGCATGTGTTGTCTAGTGTCCCCAAAATATTCCTCATGTGAGATTCTAAGACTTCTCCAGTTCTGGAATCCCGTGCCCCTCAGAATAGGAAATTCCCACTGTTGTAGGGACAGAGCCCCTCCCAGGTCTCTGAAGGTCTCATACCCTCTGCCNAGCCCCTTCCCCTTTGCCAGGTGTCCAGTGCTTGGCTCTGTGAGTCCCACTCTGCAGAGGTCAAGTGTGACAGGGATGTGTCCTGAGCATCCTGAACACGTATCTTGGGACAGGCACTTCAGTATCACTCTGTGCCAGGTTCTGGATGCTAGTTGGGTGCCATGGGGGTGGGGGGAGGTGGGGGAGGCCAAATGGGGCCCTGGAGGAGGTCAGCAACTGCAATAGAGAGAGTGCAGAGAGAGAATGTGGGGGCGAGGCAGGAGAGATGATTGACTACATGGCCTTGCCACCAAGCTGTAGGGCGTGCACTTGATTCCAGGGGTGACAGGAACGGGCCTAGAAAAGAGGGCTGCAGGTGGCCCTGCTGGAGCAGCAGGTCCCAGGTGCGCCTGGATGGACTGNAGGCTGCTGCAGCGGCTAGGGTGGAGACTGCCTCATTTAGTCCCCTTTCTGCAGTACCTACGGAACTTCATCCACGGGGGCCCACCTGGCTATGCCCCNTACTGTGAGGAGCGCCTGAGGAGAACCTTTGTCAATGGAACTCGGACACAGCCACCCAGCTGGCTGGAGCTACAGGTCGGCAAGACTCACATGGCATGCCTGTGGCCACGTGTTCTCTGGCGCCCCAGAAGCACTTTTCATGTGGGATTCTAGGGCTCCTTGAGTTCTGGAATTCCAGGCTCCCCAGAATATGAAAGCCACGAAGTGCTATTGACTCTCTCTGTCTGTCTTATGCCCATGGAACTTAGTCAAGGCCATGCTCTTACAGTTCTCTCCTCCTAGCCTTGGGTCCCCNGCTCAAGACATCTAAATGTCTCCTCAGGGTGGCTACCTGTNACAGATCCAGGTGGTGTCCCCANGGGATGCTAGGGGGTATGGGGGTCAGCTCCANCCCCATATTCAGCCAAAGCATAGAGAGGGTGAAGAGGCCACAGATCCCCTTGGTTATTCTCAGGCCACCAAGTCCAAGAAACCCATCATGTTGCCTGTGACCTTCATGGATGGGACCACTAAGACTCTGCTAACGGATTCAGCAACCACGGCCAAGGAGTTGTGCAATGCCCTGGCTGACAAGATCTCACTCAAGGATCGCTTTGGCTTCTCCCTCTACATTGCGCTGTTTGATAAGGTATGGAGGACCAAGCCCAGCGCAGTACGGTGCTGCCACCTGCTGGCTCTGGTGTTTGCATGTGGGCCACTTAAGTCAAGGGTGAACCGGCGGCATTACCAGATTTATGGGAATAGCGTAAAGCTCTTGGGCATCTGGGTACCCCACAGTCCAAGGTCCAGGCTCACTCCAACCACAGGTACCCAGGGGGAGGCAACTTCTCTTGCTGCTGAAAAAGGAGAAAGATGGNTTGGCGAGCAGGCCACTCTGCTTCCCAGGGTCACACCCACTGCTGTGGTGTGTAAGGGGTCTACTCAGCCATTGGTCCTTTCTTTCCACATTTACCAGTTGTGTGAGTTCCTCTGGCTCAGGTGCACAGTCTTTTCTGCTGATCTAGGCCTGGGACTTTGGAGTTTCCTCTGCCACTGGGCAAACCCAGGGACAGGACCTTGTGCTTGGGCATAGTTTGCCTGGATTTTTCCTCACCAATCCAGTGANGGTTTGCTTAACAGCATCCCTCGCTCTGAAAAAAAAAGGACTCNCACACACACNTGCTTGATATTGAGCCTTGAAAGGCTGTCACTGTGCATGTCACATGCTGGCTGAAAACTTGTGCCTGGGATCAGCCTCCCAGGGGACCTAGGACAGTTTCCTGCCTCCTCTGGGCCTTAGGCCTCTATCTACACTCATGCAGTTGACACAGAGGATGGACCTTTGNAGTCCTTCTTTGATTCTGTGCCTGCCTCTCCTCCCACTGTGTCTTCTCTCCTCCGCTCACAGGTGTCCTCCCTGGGCAGTGGCAGTGACCACATCATGGATGCGATCTCCCAGTGTGAGCAGTATGCCAAGGAGCAGGGTGCACAGGAGCGCAATGCTCCATGGAGGCTCTTCTTTAGAAAAGAGGTCTTCACACCCTGGCACAACCCCTCAGAGGACAATGTGGCCACNAACCTCATCTATCAGCAGGTGGTTCGAGGAGTCAAGTTTGGGGAGTACAGGTGTGAGAAGGTGAGTAGGGTGCATGAGCCACAGGAAATTACNNCCACTTGTGTGCTATTCACGGGCTAAGGGCTACTACTATCTGTTGGCGCTGAGAATGGTCCAATGGCAGTTGGACATATCCCGGACTCCTTTTGGATTTNGTGCTACTTAACNTCACATGAGCTTTGTGGAGTGGGCGCTTAGAGAGCGATCCTGATTCCCCAGAGGAAGGGGTCTATGCACTCTGCAGCANAGGTCATG
Source organism: Neotoma lepida (assembly GCA_001675575.1). NCBI lineage: Eukaryota > Metazoa > Chordata > Mammalia > Rodentia > Cricetidae > Neotoma > Neotoma lepida. The sequence continues at coordinate 23,926 of LZPO01087269.1, read as the reverse complement.
ATACTTGTACTCACTGATGGACATACTAGCGGTATGATCCTTAGTCTAGGAACTGTTCTGAAGGAGAAGATCCTCTCATGTAAACCAGGGTTTGCAGGTGTATATCAGTTTACCTCCTTCTTAGGACAGAATCGAGAGTCTTGGTTTTGAAGATAATGGTGGTGCTGCCAGTACCTGNGGCTCTGTTGGTGACGGCAGGATGAAGATGGACATAGTGTTGATGTTGAGAGTGCTTGTTGCTGGTGATGATGGTGTGCTGATGCTGCTGATGGTGTTTATTGGTGTTGGTGGCAAAGGTGACACTGGTGGTAATGGTAGTGGTGGTGATGACTGTGTGCATGCTGATAGGCTAATATCCAGAATATTTTAAAGCCATCATACTGCCTACTAAACTTCCCACTCATTGGGAAATAGGAGTTGCCTACAAGGCCTTTGAGAGCCTCCTCTATCACCCCTGCTCCTGCATAGAAACCCCAGGAGCCCCAGGGAAGTACAACTCTGCTGCTGGGTACCAACCTAGGTGGAGAAGGGCCCAGCCCATGCCAGATTATCACCCGGTTCTCTGAAGTAGAACCATGTTGTTACCACATTGAGTCTTCCCAGGGAGACAGGATGGTGATGGAGATGGTGACAGTGATGTGCTCCCCATCAGACNATCTCCAGAGTCCTACTCTCAAAGACAGGCGTTTCTTCTAGACTTTCATCCCAAGTGGGTTTCATGTGGGGCTGAGCTGTAGTGTTCGGCCGTCACCAATAGGCTGTCTTCTCTCTTTTGCTCAGTTTATGTGCTCCTGGACAGAAGCCAACTCTGTGCTGATGCCAAGGGGACCAGGATGGGGCAAGAGTATGGTTGTGGGCTTAGGGATCTCATAGTTGCCCTGTGCAGAGAAGAATGTGACAGAGAGACAGGGTCCTGGGCGTCAGGGTTCCCAAGCTACTGGAGGCATGGCTGGGAGGGGGCCTGGAAGAGCATCCCCAGGGGTCTGACTGAGGCTCCCTCCTCAGGAGGATGACCTGGCTGAGCTGGCCTCCCAGCAGTACTTTGTGGACTATGGTTCTGAGATGATTCTGGAGCGTCTGCTGAGCCTCGTACCCACTTACATCCCTGACCGTGAGATCACGCCCCTGAAGACTCTCGAGAAGTGGGCACAGCTGGCCATTGCTGCNCACAAGAAGGTAGGAAGAGGGAGGGGCTCTGAGGAGGAGCAGCATTGGGCATCCAAGGCATCACAGTTGGCATCTGATGTCTTTTGCCTGGAGGTTGCTAGGGGCCAGGGTCTCTCGTCCTCACCACCCCCCACCNTGGACATCATTCATATGTGTCTTCTGTCACTTCCTCTGGGCTGGGCACATGGGACACAGAAGGCTCAAAGCTGGTTCTGTGGCCTCTTGAGGGATCCTCAGGGCCATGGATTCTGAGGGTGACCTCTCCATTTGCTTACAACGCTGTGCTTTCTGAGTGACCATGCAGGACTGATAATGGGGGTTGTCTAGGAACTGTACCCTCCNTTTTCTTAAAAACTACAGTACCTTCCTGCTTGGGAACTCTGGGAACAGGCTCCTGCCATGCTCTTGTTTGAAGTCCCAGGCCATGACCTAATATGGGAAGCTCCCCCTGGAGCTAAGGGGCCTCATAAGTAGAGCAAAAGTAGTAGTGGGCATGGGCTGTGGTGAGCCATCCAAGCATCTCTCTTCTTCAAGGTCCGGCCATATCAGAGCAGACTAGGTCTAGCCTAAGTTACTGGAGGTCCCCATGAATACAGTTTTTCATAATCTATAGATAAGCCTCTCCCTCACCCCGGTGTCCTGTGGTACCTTCCACCAGCCCTCTCACTTTCTCTGGTCCTAAGTGCCTCCTACAAGGGTTTCCTCCAGGCCTGCCCTCCATCATCTAGAATATCCTCTTCCTGCATCCCTCCATCTCCCAAGAGAAAAACCTCTTCTCCTTGGCCATCTCTTCTTGCTCCCCTTGATATCAGGCAGGTTACTGAAGCCTGTCCACTTTGCCTCCCAGGCAGCATCAGCTCCCAGCTGTCTGCCTCCCCAGCTGCCCCTGTACTTATTTCCAGCAAGGCGTGTGTGTGTGGGGGGGGTGGCTGCTGTGGGTAGTGTGGTGGTATTCATTTTATTTTGTAGTCAGGCCTTAGGAACATAGTCATGAATGGGACAGACATGCTCTTCTGGCATCTGCTGCTGAGTTCTCTTTCCCTGGATCATAGCACCTCTGAGTGTATGTCCCAGAGCCCCAGGCTCTTCTGCCCTAGACAGAAATGAATGTGGACNCTTTCCAGGAGGTGGGAATAAGCCACACAGGATGTGGGAACCACAGACATTTCCATGTTGGTTCTGGGGCCTGGGGCTGAAGTGCTTGCTGCTTGTCTGGGTTCCCCTGAGGTCCTCTCCTTGCTTGCTCCTTATTATCCCCCTCTGTGNTCACATGCACTTGTGTCTTAATTGCCCCTTCCCATGAGGAGATGGCCTGTTGGGATAGGGCTCTGTGAAAGATCTCTTAAGGACCACTTCTTATTGACCTTATCTTCACATGTGCATCCTGGGATGTGAAGACTTGGACACAAGGATTTAGAGCGGGGAAAAGATCCTGAAGCAATACAGAGAAGTTGCAAGTTGAGGGTCCTTGGCTGCCATGTTCATTTCCCCTGGACTTGCTGGTGGCTACCCACCTTCTACTTTGTGGCTTTCTCTCCACACACGTACACATGGTTATTTTCTGAACACTTTGAGATTGAGTTGGTCGCATCAAACTCTCAGCTAATGCTTACTGTCCTTGGCCTGGGATCACATCNGCCCTCTCTGTGGGTGGCAGTGAACTATATGGGGTTGACATAACATTTTTATCTGGGGCTGGGTCTACGCATTGTCAAGGCCATGTGTTCATTTGGANCCCTCAATACTGCTCCAGGACCATGGAGTTCTTCCCGGGAAACAGAATGCTGATGCTTGCTCTGTGACAGGAGTATGGCAGNAGCTCTTGCTAGGCCTGACCTCCAGGCCCATCCTTCTCTTACTCTCTGACCCTGCTCACTCCTCGACCTGCTTATCCAGCCCTATAGAAAACCACTCTTGGGACCTGGCTTTCTGTGTCCTGATGCTACATCCTCTCTTCTCTGTTCTCATGCTTCCCACTCAGCATGTACCTCCCACTGAGCCTGACCCTGGCCTCCCAGTGGCTCACCAGAGCCCTTAGTTGGGCTGCAGCATTGGGAACTCCCTAAGGGCGGCAGCCATGTGGTTTTTTTTCCCTTTTTGCTTGGGACTTGCACAGAAACAGACTTGTAAGAGCTCCGATGCTGGGTGGAGAGGAGGAGGNAGTGCAGCAGGGGTGCCTGTGGGCTGATGGGAGCCGAAGAACAGGGTTAGCTCATTTCTAGAGCCTGCCCATTGCCCTTTGATCTTTATCCCACTCTGTCCTTCACAGGGAATTTATGCCCAGAGGAGAACTGACGCCCAGAAGGTCAAAGAGGACGTGGTCAATTATGCCCGCTTCAAGTGGCCCTTGCTCTTCTCCAGGTTTTATGAAGCCTACAAATTCTCAGGTATCTGCCCATCTCTCAGCCCTGGCTGTGACCTCAGCCATGCAGAGGGAGGGTGGTTATCTTTCTGTAGGTGCGTGGTGTTCTCAGGTCCTACTGCTGAGGGGCTATGGGGGGACNTGCAGTCAGTGTTGACTAGAGATGATGCTCATGGCCCACTGAGTTGAAGCCCCCACTATGCATAGAAAAGGGTAGCCAGGTTATAGATGGGCTGTTCTGTTGNGCTGTTTCCAACAGAGGGTGGGTGGTCGTGGCTGAGAGGAAGTGANTGTGGCTGGTGCCGGTTCACATGGTCCATCAGCTCTACTTGCCTCTGTGGTCATTGCTGGGCATGGGCTCCATGTGAGGCCTGAGCTCATTCTGGGCTTCCCAGAATTGCCAGGGGTCAGAGCCACAGGCAACCCTGAGGTTCAGCTGTGTGACTTCTCCCCATGTCTCACCTTGGTGCAGGACAGGGACCAGAGGGAGGAAGGGGACTGAGACTGTTCTCTCGAGCTGGCATTCTCTTTCCACCTCTTCGTGGCCTTTACCTTGTAAGGCCGCCATGGTTAGCCTCACTCTCCCTATGTGGAACCCAGGAATCAGTATCCTCCCGCCGAAGACGAAGACACCTCCTTCTAGTTATGAGGATTAGGGAGGAGCTGGGCCCAAGATCAGGGAGCCCCCCTTTGAGAGCCTCTGTCACTGTCCCAGGCCCTCCCCTCCCCAAGAGTGACATCATTGTGGCTGTCAACTGGACGGGTGTCTACTTCGTGGATGAGCAGGAGCAGGTGCTTCTGGAGCTGTCCTTCCCAGAGATCATGGCTGTGTCCAGCAGTAGGTGGGAACGGCCGCCAGGGTGATGGCAAAGTGATGGGAGAGAGGGTGCAGCCCCTGGGGCTTGGGACACAATCAGTGTTACCAATGGAGAGCTTTGTCAGCTGAGAAGCACCCAGAGGGTGGTGGGGTCCACAGCGTAGGGCAGCCCAGAGCATCTGTCTGGGGTCAGTGGGAATGCATCTCAGATACAATGAGGACAGGGAGGAAGGACTTCCTCCTGGTGGAAGAGGCATCTAGGCTGAGCCTTGAACGGTAAATAAGGACATAGATATGCAATGAGCAATGNGCTGGGCCAGAGTGGACACTTCTGGACCAGACCTGACTGTAGTCATGCCTATGTCTGCCTCAGAGGGTGACATGTCTGAGATGACCTTTATCTCCCAGTGGGCCAGACCTTGCCTGGTCAGGGCACTATCGGGTGTCTGGGCCACTCTGACAGGCTGGCCTTGGTCCCCTTCAGGGAGTGCCGCATCTTGCTCTCACTGGGCTGCTCTGACCTGGGCTGTGCTACTTGTCACTCAGGCTGGGCAGGGCTGACCCCGGCTGGACCCTGTTCTTCGTGTTGGTCCTGTAGGGGAGCGAAACTGATGGCCCCCAGCTTTACACTGGCCACCATCAAAGGGGACGAGTATACGTTCACATCNAGCAATGCCGAGGACATCCGTGACCTGGTGGTCACCTTTCTGGAGGGACTACGGAAGAGGTCTAAGTATGTGGTGGCACTGCAGGACAACCCCAACCCTGGTGAGTGACCACTGGTGTGGGTCCTTAGAGGTGGCAGGAAGACTATACAACTAGCCTGATCCTCACCATACAGCAGGTGGCTAGTGTCTTACTATCACCTTTTTAGACACCAGACCCAGGGCAGAGCTGCCTTTCCCCACAGCCTGTGGAACACTGCCTCCCTCCCCTTCTTCTAGGACTGTAACCTACCTCCTACCAACCGCTCCAAGATATATGGGGTTCTCCATACCTGATAATACAGTGGCACCCCTACTGAGCAATATGGAGCCCAGACTCGGTGGGGAGGGAAGTGGGAAANGGTGGTGGCCCTGCAATATCGCAGTCACAATGGAGGCCCAGAGGCTGTGGGAACTTGGAGGTCAGACTCTCCATGGAGCCTGGTCCAGGGAGGAAGCATAAGTGAGCAGGGGTCTGAGGCAGAGGGCGGAGAAGACCCATGCACAGAGGCAGGAGAAAGTCCGTGTGTCCAAAACTACAATTGCATTGGCCTGATTCAAAAAGGCAANGGAGGAGGAAGTCCAGGAGTGAGGAGGAAGGAGGGTGATCTGTTCTGGTGGCTAAATCTGGGTGTGGGGTTTGCCCATAGAATATGCTGAGTAGGAGAAGGGATAGAGCCTGAGGACTTCTGTGAGGAGTGGTGGTTATAGGTCATCAGCCCAAATGAAGATGTTCAAATACAGCCCCATTTTCTGCCCCCATGTGGATCCGCTCACCCCTGTTTCAAAGCTGGTGAGGAGTCTGGCTTCCTCAGCTTCGCCAAGGGAGACCTCATCATTCTCGACCATGACACCGGTGAACAGGTCATGAACTCAGGCTGGGCCAATGGCATCAATGAGAGGACCAAGCAGCGTGGGGACTTCCCTACTGACTGTGTATACGTCATGCCCACTGTCACCCTGCCACCACAGGAGATTGTGGTATGTGACCTGCACTGGGAGTCTCCCCCGGACCCTCCTTACTCTCCTTCTCACATCCGGTGATTAGAATGAAGGATTATAATACACTAGTGATTTGTATCTTCTGTGTAGATGGCCCTGGGGTCTGAGGGGACCACAGACTTAATGTATGGGTATCTACCAAACTTTCATCAGTTGAGGANGGGCCTAGGGGTAGGCTTGGGGGATCATTGTCACAATGTCTGAAGGGAAATGGGGCCACAGCTGGGTGAGGGTCTTTTTTTCTGGACCACAGCTCAAAGATTCAGCACAGCTCTCCAGGCAGCTCCTGTGCCTGTGCAAGTATCACGAGACTGGGCTGTTCTGAGTCCAGGATGTTTGAGACACAAGAACTGTAAAAAGGCTTGGTGTCTGCCCCCCCTCCCCCAAGGAGACCAAGTCTCTCTGCCCCATTCTGGAAGGCTCCAGCTTTNCCATATCCCGGTGGCCCTAGCTGAACAGCTGACATGAACTCCCTGTCTCTTGCCTCCTAGGCCTTGGTCACCATGACCCCAGACCAGAGGCAAGATGTTGTCCGGCTTTTGCAGCTGTGCACAGCAGAGCCAGAGGTGCGCACCAAGCCCTACACGCTGGAGGAGTTCTCCTATGATTACTTCAGGTGATGTTGGGTGGCAGATCTGGGACAAGAACGGCCCACTTTGAGATGCCCCCACCTGTGAGCAGGGCCAGAACAGGGGCAGCATAGACAGCTTCTGTTGTCCAGAATGAGCCCCCTCGTGTGGTCTCATCTCATCCTTCCTTCCTCTGGGTGGTACCTGTGCTACCGGGAGTAGAGGCTGGGCAGGAAGACGGATGCTGTGGTTTCGGGTGCTCAGCTCTGGCTGAGGGTGTCAGGGAGCAGTGCAGAGGCTCCCAGGGGAGGTAGCATGTGTGCATTGCAAAGACATAGGAAAGAGCAAGTGGGGGGAGAGGCTCTCACCAACCAGGGCCTCTCTATCCAGCTTCCTGTGGTGGGGTGGGTGCTGACCATCTCTGCACCTGACAGACCCCCACCCAAGCACACGCTGAGCCGTGTCATGGTGTCCAAGGCCCGCGGTAAGGACCGGCTGTGGAGCCACACACGAGAGCCACTCAAGCAGGCCCTGCTCAAGAAGATCCTGGGCAGTGAGGAACTCTCCCAGGAAGCCTGCATGGCCTTCATAGATATCCACTGCCATGAGGGCTAGGAGGGCTGCAGGGTGGGCACTTAGGGCAAAGCATGGCAAGACTTTTCTCCTCAGAGCTGGCTGGGTCCTGGGGACAGATGGAAGACCCTGATGGAGTACATGGCAGTTCACAGTAGGCAAGGGACAGCCTCACCCACCGCCTCCTCTGATCTTGTCATTCTGTTGAAATATAAGCATTTTGTCCTGTGTTGGGGCAGGCACAGAGACAAAGGTGTGGCCAGAGCCAGCCCCTGGCCTCATAAGAATGCCATACTGGCCAGAATCTGTGGTCATGGTGCTGGCCCAGGAAGTGGCCTGACCCAACCTATAGGGAGGGTTTTCCTGAGGCAGGGTGGCATACACAAAGGCCCCGAGGCAAATTAGCAGGGCTATTTCAAGGGCACACACAATAATTTAGCACATCTGGAGGGCAGATATACGCTGAGGAAAGGTTCCCAGGCCCTGTTAAAAAGCTATGGTTGCTAGAGCTATAACTGGGTGGTATAGCACTTGCCTAGTAGGTCAAGGCTCTGGGGTCAATCCCCAGCAACACACACACACACACACCTGTCTCTTATACACATCTAGATGTGTATAAGAGACAGGTCCCCAGCAACACACACACACACACACACACACACAAACACACACACAACACCAGATTAGTCTGTGTCCCATGAAAGGGGGAGCTGGTGGGTAGGGGGAGGCACAATCAGACTGGTGATTGGACAATGTTTTCTGGCTGCCTTGAGCACTTGAGATGTAGGGCTTGAGGAAGGGTGGCCATGATGGGGAAGGGAAGAGAGGTGGTGGGCAGGCCATGTCTACTCTGTAACTCAGAGCCTTGAGCTCCAGGGTAGAGAGAGTCTGGTCCCCTACTTCCTAGGCCAGTGTATCCTCTTCAGCCACAAAAACTTCCTTAACGGCCTCCCACCTGTACTCAAGTACATGGGTGACTACCCATCCAAGAGGACGCGCTCCGTCAATGAGCTCACTGACCAGATCTTTGAGGGGGCACTGAAGGCTGAACCCCTCAAAGATGAGGCCTACGTGCAGATTCTGAAGCAGCTGACTGACAATCACATCAGGTGAGCAGATATGGGCAGGGACCTCCTGAGGCAGTTGAGGCTGTCCTCATCAGCCTGGCCTGGGGCCCAAGGTCCACCTGTCAAGAACCAAGAATGGGCATTCCTAAGAGTAGTCCTCCANGTCNGAAACCCCACCCTCCTGACACCTGTCCGGACACAGGCTGAGGTGGCTGTGGCCCAGTGGTCCGTCTGGAGAGGCTCCTGGGCTGGGCCTACAGGAGATCCATCCTTCCCTTCTTTACTGGGCCAGCCTGAGGCAGGAGTGGAAAGTCAAACCCAAGCTCACTCAGGGACTATGGAGAGCTCTACCTGGCTCCTTGGCCCAGCTTCATCTTCCACTCTGTGTGAGATGGTGTTGAGGGCCTGTGACCTGGGTAGGAGAAAAGTTCTTACCAAGACCAGAACACAAGATTTATTGCCATATGCTGCAAGACAGTAAGGGAAGACCTCCCAGAGGGCATCACACCCTAGTGAGAAGCCATCACACTCTGTCCCAGGGTTAATATAGAGGCTTCTAACCAAGACAGTCACAATTGCCAGTTTCTTAAGGCGAAGGGGCCAGCCTCGTGCCACCAGAGCTAATGACTTTGCAAAGACAAACAGCAGCACTGGGAAGGCCCCGGTGCCTGAGTTAAAACACCCGGGAAGAGGCCCTTTTGCCCTCATGCATGCGGATTAAAGGGTTCGGTAAGGTCAGGGAGATCTAAGGCTGGAGCTGAGGTAGTGCCTGTGTTTGGGGGTCCAGGGCACATGCCATCTCAGGGCTCCAATTGAGCAGCCCCCTCTTGGTCCCCTCAAGGCCTCACAGTGAGGTTTAGCTTAAACAGCTGTAGATTGCATAGGAAGGTCCTTAGTTATTGTTTTGTGGTTAGAATTCTNTCAAAATGAGATCCTAGTGCTGATGGGAAGGTTCCCATGCCTGGGGTTCAGGGAAGGCTCAGGAGGTGGCCCTGTTGAAAGGAGATTTGGTCTTTGAANAAGTCTTGTAGCCACATAAAGCTAATTTTTGAAGAGTCGGGACAGTGTTTTGATCTGCAGTGGGTTTGCGTGGGCTACAGTTTAATAAATTGTAAGTGTACTTAAGGCAGCTGCTCCCAAAGCATAGATTTAAGGGATGGCGGGTCTTTTGGTTAAAGCTTGTCCCAGAGCCTCTGAGGTAAGGCCGTCCAGGTAGGCTGGTGAATAACCTGGGTGAAGTCTTGTCATTTGATAGCAAATCAGAATGGAGGGTGTGGGCGGGTGGGGTAAGAAAGGCAATGAGAAAGGTCTAACGCTGTTACCCAGGAGGGGCTGCAGGCTGGCTGTCCCAAGAGAGTGTAAGGATTGGGAACCGTGGTGTGGATCGGGACCACAGCCTCATTCATGGCTCCATTCCTAGGTAAGACGGGACCATTCTGTGGGATCCACCTGACTTTTTAAATGCCAAGATGGGAAGGAGTGTTGCATAATGAGTGACAACTTATACATGAGAGTCTCCAAGCCTGTTTTGCACATTAAGCTTTTAAGGCTATCGGGACTTTCCTTTAATGAAAGTCGGTAAGAGTCCGTGAGTGCTATTGTTCTAACAGGAGTAGCTGTTAGTGCCAGGAGTGGAGACGTCCCAGACTATGTGGGGAACTTGTTGGGCTATGAGGCTACAGTAGAGATTGTAGGGGGCATCTTTAGGGACATGATAGGACAAGGGACTGTTAGGATTTTGTGTATTATTAATGGACCAGCCTTTAATAATACACTTCCCAGGGGCCCAGAAGGGACGATACTGTCAGCGTGGGAATGAATCCAGTTACACGGAGCTCTCATGTCCAACTCGTTTACTCATCAGCCACCAATTCTCTGCTCCAAAGGTCTCTTTCCAAAAATCTCTCCCAAAATCTCTGCTCAGGTCTCTNGGGACTGGTCTATAACCTTTCCCAAGCAGTAACACCTTATGTTTACAATATAACACAAGATTGCAAGGTCNCCACCAGAAGCTTCCTGGCAGCTTCATTTGCAACCCAAAAAGGGGAGAGAACAAGGATAGAATCAGATAGGAGCTGGAATAAATCAGAAAAGGAATTTATGTGCTAGAAATATATCCTTACTGTGGTTAGGTGAAAACATTAGAGTCTATCANANATGTGCTCAACCACAAACTTACAGGTGATAAGGTAGGGAGCTCTGTAGGTCACTAGAAATAAAANTGCCACTATTTTTCTCTGCTACCAGTTCCCTGTCAGGACAGGGAAAGAGTACTNATAGCTAGTCAATCTGCATCACAGCTAGAAGCACCTGGTAAGAGGAAACCCCTTTGATCTAATTGCTCTGGGGNGGTGAGGAAGAGGGGGAGATCTGAACTTGATTTGCACAGGAAGCAAAGCTATGCATCTGGGGGACCAGGCGCTTGGCCTGGGAGACAGGTTGTCTCCAAAAGGACGTTTTATCTAGTTTGGGGGCTTCAGGTGCCTAGCAGCTAGTAGCTAAGGAGGATATTTGCAAAAGGCAGATANNCAAAACAAATGCTAAAANGGGAGCCAGGAGCTCAGAGGCAACAGGCTCTGTCTATGTGACATCATCCGGTATTTTGAGCATATATGCCTCACATGGAGGTTCACACACATACACATTCTAGGAAAATTGTCAAGGCACAGCTGAATATTAAGCCATGTAACACCAAACAGTCCTTGCTCGATGGCTTTCCCACTTGACTGGCCTTTGGCCTAATCAAGGTATGGCTTATTGTACACAGCTGGACTTCTGTTTCATACACTTGTGGCTCNTCACATTAGGATAAGGGTCTCAAAAAGTCTTAGATGGGTCTAGAGTTTAAACACGAAATCCCTAGCTAGGAAGAAAACGGGGCAGCTAGGAAGGACCATGAGGGAATGGATGAAAACGCATGTATGTATCATACATGTTAAGAAGGGCATAAAGTAGGCTGACTGGGGCTTGCCATTAGAACCAGTGAGGATTTGAGCTGGAAGNTCAAATCCAAAGGGTGTTCGGGGCAGAGAAAGTCACTCCATACCTACAATAATTTGGGTCCCTGCCACTTTAGGGTTATCTGAAGTTCATTGATAGAACTACGTGGGAGCCCAGGTAGTGTCAGGGACTCGTTGGTCCTCTGAGGGAGAGAGACCTCCCATTTCACTGAGTACCTCAAGTCTAGGAGCAAAATCAAGGCCATTTGTCCCTTTTCAGGTTTGTCCTGAGTGTGAGATCCTTAGATGGAGGATGGATTGTCCCCTTTCTCAAGAGAGAGAGGGATGTTATTGCTTCTACAGGGTCCCCAATCTGCAGTTTAGACACAGCCTTAGGGAAGACTTATAGCCTTGTGGCTTTGGGTACGCTGACTGAAATGTCCTAGTTGGCACAATGCCAGCAGAAAAGGAGCAGTCACACTAAGTCCCCACACATTGAAAACAGTAAGGCATGGGCTCTGAGTGGAGCTCTCAAATTTTTTTGAGGTGGGCAGGGGATAAGCAATTTCTGCAGCTACGTTTTGAGCTGGTCATTTGTACCTTTCATGCTCCAGTGTGGCCTTTCTGGCTCTTGAATTTTGGTTATTAAATATCTTGAAGGGTGTATCTGGTAAAGTAGGGAAAAGGAGTCTTGGGTCCCTGGTTTGGCTTTTGTGGATGGTTGTGGCCCTTGGGGTCTGGACTGGAATACTTGCACATGGTTTCTGCTAGCCTAAGTTGAGGATGGGGAGGTTCTAGGATGATCCCTGTGTTACCTCCTGCATCTTGTCATGGTTTGGAAATGACCTTTGTCATCATCGTTCTATTAGACAAGTGAATATATGGTCCTAGCAGCTCCTTCCCCACTGCCTTTTGCAGTGGTGGCCTGATTTNACCAGTTCAATTCTGTATCAGGTGCCATGGTGGAAGCTGAGCTGGTTGTGACTGAGTTAAGAGCCGGGGCCTCATCAGCNCAGCCAGGCGCATGCTAAGGCAGGTAACTCTCCATAGGCACACAGAAAGTGGTTGTTAGGGTGATACATGTTTGCCAGGTTAGGTCAAAGCCATGATGGACCCTTTGATTTCCTTAGGGAAGGCAAAGGATTTTGAGTAAATGGNCCCAGTTAGATGGTATTTGGGACAGATCCGATGTGGGGAAGTGATGTTTACCAAGGTGATGCAGAGGTCTCTGTTAGCCACCTTGTGAAGGAAAAAGATTCCTTCTGAGGAAGCAATGTTCTCTGAGGGAGTGGAGGTGGCTTTAATTACTCCATGAGTTCCTTATGTGGAGTTCCTGAGTGACCATGAGGAGAAAGCTCCACAGGGAGAGAAGGGGAAGGGAGAGAGGAGTGGGGGGCAGGGTGGGGGGAGGTGAGGAGGAGCAGGGGATGGCGGGGTTTAAGGAAGATGAGCCTAGTGTAAGTCCAGTGAGGCACAAGTGACATTTCTTCTGCAATGCAGGGTCCTGTAACAAACCAGGACATCTTTCTGACACCTGGAAGTAGAATTCAGCCTCACTCTAAAGCCAAACCTGTAGGCTGGAGCAGCCCCAACAGGGAAACTCACAAGCNGATCCTGGCCATGAATCAGTCCTGAGGGGGCGGGGGGCTTGGTGTTCAGGAGGAGTGAAGACCTAGGTATCTGTGAGCACTGAGGGTCAGGAAGGCTGGCCGGGAGCAGAAACTGCAGATGTAAACACAGTCATACACCCTGTCCCTTCCTGCTCAGGAGAGCAGCAGATGTGCAATGTGGGANGGAGGGTGGGGAAAAGGGGAATCCTTGTAGTTGTGTATCAAATTTCTCAGTCAAGCTGCCACCGCCATCTGTGTAACACATAGAGGATGAGGTGGTCCTCAGAGGGAAGGCTATGTGGACTCTTGCCCTTATGGATGAAAGATGACAGCCCTCCTTTTTCTGGTACCTTCATGTTCCACCAGCAAATAGTCGTGGCTGGAGTCCATCACCCACAGGTNGGAAGTAAGGCTTTTCTCCAAGGGGATAAAAAAACCTCCTCAGTCTGTGCCCCAAAGCCCAGCCAGGGGCCATCTACTGCCTCTGGATCACCCAGTCAGCCTCCCCAGGTACCAGGTCAGGTAGCTAAGAGAAGCAAGGCTTCTCCCCCTCCCTCCTGCCCCCTTATAGGCCACCAAAATGCTATGTAAGGTGGCATCTGAAGAGCAGTGATAGAGGTGGGTAATTTACCAAGACAGAATAAGCAAAGGGAAGGTTTACAGAAACAAATTGCAAGGTGANGGTGCGTGACGGTGCCTGAGTTCCCAAAGGACTCATACCGGGAGAGAGGGAACGCTCTTTTTAGGGTAGTTAAAAGGAAAGTCATGGCCTTACCCTATGAAACATCTGTGTCTGGTTCACATCGGATGCCTAGCTGGACATCTTGTCATTTTGTTGAGAGCTGAGTTTTGTAGTGTATGCTGTTTCTTTTGNGGACTAACTGTCCATGTAAGACACCGTGTGTCACTCNGGGTCCATCCCTAGATGGTCTGGCCTTTGTGTGAAATGCAGGATCCTCTGCAGTGGGGCCAGAGCACATGAAGACAGATTGCAGCTGGGGCTTAGTGTGATCTACTTTCTGAAATACGGGCCTTGCTCCCCTTCGGAGGCAGCAGAGACCTTGATCCAAGTCTAGCCTGCCCCAAGGTAGTGACAGCCTAGTTCTAGGACTAGAATAGCATATCCATCTGTGTCAGAATGGTATACACATTCTCCTGTCTTTGCACTCTGCGTTTTTGCAAGGTCCACCCTGGAAGCAAACAGATCAGATCTCTTCACACTGCCAGGCCTTCCCCTGGGCAGGGTCACCTTTCATCTCTGTCTCGCTCTCAAAGCCTGCACTAATACCACCTTGTACAGAGCCCTCCAAACCTCCTTGCTCTATGAGGTCCAGCGAACCAAGGGGTGCCTGATGGTGTAGGGGGTCTGGCTTAAGAGCACAGATGAATTTAGGAGCACAGAGTATGCATTGCACAGTTAGAGTATGCAATGCACAGTTAGAGTATACATTGCACAGTTAGAGTATGCATTGCACAGTTAGAGTATGCATTGCACAGTTAGAGTATGCATTGCACAGTTAGAGTATGCAATGCACAGTTAGAGTATACATGGCACAGTTAGAGTATGCATTGCACAGTTAGAGTATGCATTGCACAGTTAGAGTATGCATTGCACAGTTAGAGTATGCATTGCACTTATTTCCACGTCCCTGGGGCTGTGGGGCTTTGAGGATGAAATCTCAGTTGACCCAGACAGAGTGCTGAGCAACTGTGGGCTTTCATGCTTGTTTCCCCGTGGACTGGTGACTATATGGCCTGGCATGGGGACATGGAAACATTGAGTAGCACTGTTTGGTTCTGGCTGTCATGGATGCGTGTCTTCTGGTCCCTGGACAGAAGGTGTAGCTCCAGGGTGCACAGGTTCCTGTAACTGCCTCTGGTCCTCCTCCCACAGGTACAGCGAAGAGCGGGGCTGGGAGCTGCTATGGTTGTGCACAGGCCTCTTCCCACCCAGCAACATCCTCCTGCCCCACGTGCAGCGTTTCCTGCAGTCCCGCAAGCACTGTCCTCTCGCCATCGACTGCCTGCAGCGGCTCCAGAAAGCACTGAGGTACAGGACCCGGGCGGTGGGGGGAGGGGCAAGCATGAGGGGGAGGCATCTGGCCACCCACATTCAGTTGTAGGACAAACCCTTAGGGTGAGGACGTGAGCACTCAGTGCGGGGCCTATTCCTGAGTTCCCCAGCTTCACAGTGGCAGCAGCTGCAGCCCATGCTGAAGAGTCTGGCTGCTCCTTGAGAGGCTTAAGCCTTCTGGAAGACTGGGAAGGTGGGCCCTGGGCCCCCCTGTGGACTCTGCCAAGCTCACTCACACCCTTCACTCTTGCTCCCTCTCCTCTGTCCAGTCACCATCCCACTTACTGAGATGGGAACTCAGGGCTCTGGGAGGCCACATAACTGAGCCCACTGTTGGGCATGAAGATGGGGGTCAGGCTGGGGCCAGTCTCTCATTTCCTCTGATCCCCAGCCTGGTGGACATGCTTGCCCTCCCCTCTCCCTCCGTGTTTCAGAAATGGGTCCCGGAAGTACCCGCCACATCTGGTGGAGGTGGAGGCCATCCAGCACAAGACTACCCAGATTTTCCACAAGGTCTACTTCCCTGATGACACTGATGAGGTGAGGGCCCCTGCACATGAGTCTGACACCCCAACAGGGTCAAGCTCCCTCAGCCAGCACATGGTGTCTCTAACACAACCCAGCACCCTAACATCTCATTCCCTTGTCCTTGGGTAGAGCCAGGACTTGATCAAAAACCGACAGTCAGACACCCCTCTGCCCCCGCAGTCAGGCTTTCTGTCCTGAGTGTGACACCTTAACTTGGATCCTGGAGACTCAGAGATGCCACAGTAGGATTCTGTGGCAAACTCAGAAATTTCCCAGAATCCTTCCCACCTATACTCCATCCCATCTCTCCTCTCTTCCTTCAAACTCCACCCCCTCTCACATCTCACATCTGGGCTGCTTTTCCCTTTTCAAGGCCCCCCCTTCCCTGCCCCCCCACCACATACTGTCTGTGAGTCCCCGCCTCTGTTCTCACTATCCAGGCCTGGACCTGGAGGGCCAGTGCCAGGCCTGGTCCTGCTGGGTGGGTCAGTGACAATGAGATCTGGGAAGACCCAGGTGGGAGTGGCTTTTTGCTTTCTTCAAATGCTATACGCAGCTCTGGATACATCAGAAGAACCCAATAGGGCAGGGGTCTTGGAGGAACTTGGGTAGGAGGACAGAAGAAATGGGGGGAGGGCCCTGCAGAAGTCAAGTGAGTGCTACCCCCAGGCTTTTGAGGTGGAGTCCAGCACGAAGGCCAAGGACTTCTGTCAGAACATCGCCAGCCGGCTGCTCCTCAAGTCTTCCGAGGGATTCAGCCTTTTTGTCAAAATCGCAGACAAGGTGGGTCTGCCCAACTTATGGAGACTTGCTGGGGCCCAGGGAACCTACAGGGGTGGAGAGCAGGAGGGAGGCACGTGCATGGAGTCTCAGACTGCCCACCTCCTTCTTGCGTAGCAAGAAGGCTCCCCTTACACGGCACAGCTGCTCCTAAAGCTCTGTCCTCTGAGGCACTGCATGCGGCTACAAAACTCTTCTGAGAGTCACATGCCCAGGTGTCCCGTGCTCTGGGCTCACAGGGCTCATTGACTTTGTCCCCTCAGCAAATTCACCAACCTTCAGAGGGTAAAATGCTTATTAACCCTTCATCAGAGAGGTTAGGTAACATATCCATGATCACACAGCAAGACCCAGATTCAGGTGTGCTCTCCCTAAAGGTCTCACAAACCAGCTGTAATACCTCCTCAAAGGAAGGCTTCCTCGAACATCCTGAAGGGAACTGGATGTCCCCTTCTACTGACCACTGACAGCTCTGTGTGTACATTCTATCTCACTTTGTGACTGTCGCTGTGTCAAACATGGGGACCCAGAGACAATGTCTACAAGGTCCTTGGTCCAGAGCTTGTGGGAGGAGCTGGACACAGATGCCAGAGACAGTTGAGGCTGAGACTAGATCTTGTTCTTGGCCGCATTGCTTTGGGCCTGGGCAGTTTTTGGTGTGCCAGGCACTAGGTGGGATGATGCCATTCTCCAGGCAGGAGGCCAGCGTTCCAGAGATGCTGACTAGGCACAGGTAGTATGGGTGGGACTGACACACAGAACCCCTCTGGCCAGGAGTAGAGTCTTTCCATAGAAGTAGCTGACAGGAATGTTGGTGGGCCAATCAAAACTAAAGCCAATGGGCTGTGATGACCACATCCCTAGGTCATCAGTGTCCCTGAGAATGANTTCTTCTTTGACTTTGTTCGACACCTGACAGACTGGATAAAGAAAGCACGACCCATCAAGGATGGTAAGGGGCTGGGCGCTGGCATGCTAGAGGCATGGAGACAGGGACATGCTGGCTCTGGGCCAGGCTGCAAAGCCCACTGAGTAGTCATGTAAGGGGGCTCCTCTGGGTTGGTGCCAGGCTGNTAGAGTCATGGCACCTTTTCTGCTGAGACTTCATGTGACCAGCTGCCCTGTGCCACAGGAATCGTGCCTTCGCTCACCTACCAGGTGTTCTTCATGAAGAAGCTGTGGACCACCACAGTGCCAGGCAAGGACCCCATGGCTGACTCCATCTTCCACTATTACCAGGTGAGCTGCACTGTGACCTCTGCTCCCTCTGCTTCATGGGTCATTGGCCTGGTGGCTTCACTGTGAGGCTAGAGAGTGCCCTAGACAAACAAGACTTGTACCTGCTGCTTCAAAAGGCCACCTGTTGAGACCACTGAGTCTCCAGACAGTTGTATGAACTCAGACCCTGTCACATCCTCTTCCAGTCCTGAAGGCTTGAACTGAGTCTTCTTCTGAGGTCCTTGTCCTTGCTAGCTCAGGCTGCTCCATGCTCTAAGTCTTCTGGATGCAGGTGTTTGCTGGTGTGACTGAGTCCATCCAAGCCTTCTTTGGTTCTGTAGGCATTGTCAGAGAGGAAACCTCAAGGGATGCTCACAGGCAGAGCGTCTGCCTTTGATTCCTTCTGCCCTTCCATTTAACCCCTTGAAATCAGCATGTTCCTGTTTTGGAGGAACAAACAGACACAGAGAGTCCAAGTGATATAGTTCGGGTCACACAGCTGGTGGAACTGGGTTCCCACTCTTTGTGACTGATGCTCAGTGCTCTGCGCTGGGCTGCAGCCTGCTTAGCCCTGAGTGAGAAACAAACCAGGATTCCTGGGAGGTGAAGGGGATGGTGGCTGCTGTGGTGCAGAGCATGACGATCTGGGAGCAAGGACTGCCCTCATTCGAACCCGGGCACCTGGTCCAGGAGAGGAGGGATGTGGAATTGCCTCAGATCCACCCGCCAGTCCAGCTCACTGGCTGTAGGAAGAGCAGTAGACAATGCTCCAACATGGCTCTGCTTTCAAACAACAGGCGTTAAGACTGAAACATCTTTCCTGTCCTGTGCATCTCCTGTGAGGAAGCAGGGTCAGCCGAGGCAGAGAGAGTGCTGGGTCCAAATGTGGGGGGACTCCAGGAGCCCCTCTTCTGGTTTGTCNGTGCCTGCCACCTGCTCTGTTTCTGGCAGGAGCTGCCCAAGTATCTCCGAGGCTACCACAAGTGCACTCGGGAGGAGGTGCTGCAGCTGGGAGCACTCATCTACAGGGTCAAGTTTGAGGAGGACAAGTCCTACTTCCCTAGCATCCCCAAGTTGCTAAGGGAGCTGGTGCCCCAGGACCTCATCCGGCAGGTCTCACCTGATGACTGGAAGCGGGTAAACACAGAAGGGCAGTGGGAATGGGGCCCCAGAGTGGGACCTTGGGTATCCCAGGAGTCGGGGCAGCAAGTACTGGCCAGCAACTAAGGGGAATGTGCCTCCTGTGTAATGAGGGCACCCTTTAGTCCATCTCTACTGCTTCATTCTCTAGTCCCCACCCAAAGGATTTCATGACCCTATGGTATTAGTTTGTCCCATCCTGATTTGCAGGTGACCTGAATTTACTTGATACCCTCTGATTTGTCTGCATGGGGAGGGTCAGAAGCCAATTGGCTGGGTTAAGTGGGGACCATGGTAGTTGGCAACACTGTCTATCCCATGCCTGGGTCTGACAGTGCAGACAGGNAGAAGCAGAGCTGTGAGTGGTGCATTCTGACTCACTTCCCCCACAGTCCATCGTCGCCTACTTCAACAAGCATGCAGGGAAGTCCAAGGAGGAGGCCAAGCTAGCCTTCCTGAAGCTCATCTTCAAGTGGCCCACCTTTGGCTCAGCCTTCTTTGAGGTGAAGGTATGTGTTCGGGGGATCTTCAGAGGGCAGGTAGGGTGCAAAGGGTTGGGGGCGAGACAGCACAGAGATGGGAATGAAGGTGGCAGTGATTGCCTTGAACCTCTGCTGGCACAGAAAGGAGAAGCTGCCTTAATTTGACCCACTAAGAAGGACCAGAAGCTTGGCACACCAAGAGAGATGGTCACACGTATAGGCTAGAGTGATGGAGCATGGCTTGTATTGTTATAGTGGGGCCTCATGAGATAGCAGATCCAGAGGCTGTGCCTGGGGTGAGGAGGAGGCTGTGCCTGGGGTGAGGAGGAGGCTGTGCCTGGGGTGAGGAGGTAGTCTAGGGTGGATTCCTGGAGCAAGTGATGCTGGGCTTTCCAGGAAATTCTCTGTCAAGGGTCCTGTGTAGAGAGAGCCCACAGGCCTGAGAGCTCAGATCTGGCGAGGAAATGAAAAAGGTTAAGTATGGCTGAGGGTGATGAGAAGCAGGGTGGCAAGCAGGTGAAATCAGGGTCTCCTCAGGGGACAATGAGCCCTGGAGGTTTGGGACTGGGACAAGAGCACCATATGGCTGCTCTGGCCACTGGGAAGCTTTTGGATTGAGAGAAAGGACATAGCAAAACCTCCCAGGGAAGCAAGAGGGAAAGGATGGAGCCTCTGCTGGGGACTCATGAACTGTGGGCAGAGGGGGAAACCAGGAGGTCATGGCAGGACTGGCATGGCCTTGGTACCTCTGGCTTCACATAGGCAGCAGGCCAGGTTGATTTTGTCCTGGCTAGGCTGGTTGATGCCTGTCTCCAAACTCCTGTCTTGCTCTGAACCCCCGTCTGATGGTGTCTCTGTTTTCTTCACTAGCAAACTACAGAACCAAACTTCCCTGAGATTCTCTTAATTGCCATTAACAAGTATGGGGTCAGCCTCATCGATCCCAGAACCAAGGTGAGCAGGGCAGGAGTGAGCAGGGTCGGNGGGGGAGGACCAACCAAGGTCCCAGACATAAGCCTTTTCATCCACTGTCTCTACTGCAGTGCCCCTGGGTGCCCATCTTAAAAGGCTGCCTGTGACTGCTCCATTGACCTACTCATTAGCTCCACCAATATTGTAACCTTAAACTTACTATCAAATTCTTCCTTCTAAGTTTCACAAAGTCTTTTTAATGCTCAGTTTCTCAATGTCACTGGATGCCACAGACTGCCACCTCTTTCCAAAATGTTCTCTGCCCATCCGGTCATGATGGTAAATGGTGGCATCATATGTAGGAGTAGCTATGCTCACGCACCAGAAAGGCCAGTCCCACTATGTCCCCAGAGGCTGTGCTCCGGAATAGTTGGTGAAAATCACTAATGACAGTCATCTTCCACTAGCTGCATGGCAGCATGGTTGCATGGACTCTCCATCTTCGTCATTCTTTTGCAGACATTTTTGGGCTTCTGCTCTACATATTCCAAGTATGCTGTGTCCTTCCAAGGCTCTTTTCTGTTTTCTTCTCTGTCCTACCTTCTCCTTAAACTCATCCAGGCTATCTCATTCAGATCAACAGTGGCCAGTGCTCTCAGGCCACTTAAGTTTCTATATTTGGCCCTAAGTACCCAACAACCTCCAGAACTTCCTTCAGTGTCCAATGCAAGGCATGGAGGGGAAGCTCCCTGACAGCCCCCCAAAGAGCTGGCTTCTCCCTCTTGTTCCTTTCCTCATGTGAGGACCCAGGACTTCTGTGAGGGGGTGTGTGCAGGCTGGAGCGGGGGTTACTGAAGCCAGAGGGCCACNCTGTGCAGCTGTGTGCCTTCCTGTTCTCCCAGGACATTCTGACTACTCACCCCTTCACCAAGATCTCCAACTGGAGTAGCGGCAACACCTACTTCCACATCACCATTGGGAACTTGGTCCGTGGGAGCAAACTGCTCTGTGAGACTTCGCTGGTGAGAGCGCTTCCTAGTGCTTGGCATGGGTCCCTGCCTCTCCTCCTTGGGTCTATTCGGAGCCTAGTCTGGGGGAAGT
>LZPO01087268.1:137137-166640 GCA_001675575.1 Neotoma lepida | reverse complement strand
TNTTNTNNNGNNTTTTTTTNCATCAGTGTTCATGAGGGAGATTGATCTGTAATTCTGTTTCTTTGTTGCATCTTTGTTTGGTTTGTGTATCAGAGTAACTGTAGCCTGTAAAAAACATTTGGAAATGTTCCTTCTGTTTCTGTTGTGTGGAACAATTTGAAGAGTACTGGTATTGGCTCTTCTTTTTAATTCTNGTAGAATTCTGTGCTANATCTGTCTGGTCGTGGGCTTTTATTGGTTGGGAGACTTTTAATGATTGTTTCTCTTTCCTTAGGGGTTATAGGTTTACTTAAATAGTTTTATCTGGTCTTTATTTAACTTTGTTATATGGTACCTATCCAGAAAATTACCCATTTCTTTCAGATTTTCCAATTTTGTGGAGTACAGATTTTTCAAGTATGACCTGATGATTCTCTGGATTTCCTCATTGTCTGTTTTAATGTCTCCTCTTTCATTTCTGATTTTATTAGTTTGTATGCTTTCTAACTACCTTTTGTTAGTTTGGATAAGGGTTTGTCCATTTTGTTGATTTTCTCAAAGAACCAATTGATTGTTTCATTGATTCTTTGTGTTGTTCTCTTTGTTTCTATTTTATTGATTTCAGCTCTCAATTTGATTATTTCCTGGCATCTATTCCTCTTGGGTGAGTTTGCTTTTTTTGTTCTAGAGCTTTTAGGTGTGTTGTGAAGTCACTAGTGTGAGATTTCTCCAACTTCTTTATGTGGGCATTTAGTGCCATAAATTTTTCTCTTAGCACTGCTTTCATAGTGTCCCATAAGTTTGGGTATGTTGTACATTCATTTTCATTGAATTCTAGGAAATCGTTAATTTCTTTCTTTATTTCGTCTTGACCCATTGGTGATTTAGTTGAACATTGTTCAGATACCATGAGATTGTAGCCTTTCTGTAATTTTTGTTATTATTGAACATAACTTTAACCATCGTAGTCTGATATAATACAGGAGGTTATTTCAGTTTTTTTGTATCTGTTGAAATTTTCTTTTTGATCGAGTATGTGGTTGATTTTAGAGAAGGTTCCATGGAGTGCTGAGTAGAAGGTGTATTCTTTTGTGTTAGGGTGGAATGTTCTGTAGATATCTATTAAGTCCTTTTGAGTGATAGCATCTGTTCATTCCCTTATTTCTCTGTGAAGTTTCTATCTGGCAGATCTGCCCATTGGTGAAATTGGAGTGTTGAAGTCTCCCACTACTAGTGTGGGGGGTTTGATGTGCGATTTTAGCTTTAGTAATGTTTCTTTTACAAATGTGGGCACCCTTGTATTTGGGGCATAAATGTTCAGAATTGAGACTTCATCTTGGAGGATTTTTCCTTTGATGAATATGTAATGTCTTTCTCAATCTCTTTTGAATAATTTCAGTTTGAATTCTATTTTATTAGATATTAGTATAGTAAGACCAGCCTGCTTCTTAAATCCATTTGGTTGGAAAGTATTTTCCTATCCCTTTACTCTTAGGTAGTGACTGGCTTTGTAGTTGAGGTGTGTTTATTGTATGCAATAGAAGGATAAATCCTGTTTTCATATCCATTCTGGTAGCCTGTGTCTTTTTATAGGCGAATTAATTCCATTGACATTAAGGGATATTAATGACCAGTGATTGTTAATTTATGTTACTTTTTGGTGATAATGTTGTGTGTTTCCATTCTTTGGTCTTTGTGGTGTGAAACTATCTATTGAATATGTTTTTATGGGTGCATATAACTTCTTTAGTTTGGATTTTTCCTTCTAGTGCTTTTAGTAGGACTGCATTTTTGGATAGGTATTAAGTCTGGTTTTATCTTGGAATATTTTGTTTACTCCATCTATGGTGATTGAGAGTATGGCTGGATATTCTAGTCTGTGTTGGCATCCATGCTCTCTTGTTGTCTTCATAGCATCTGTCCTGGAATTTCTGGCTTTACAGTCCCCATTGAGATATCAGCTGTTATTCTGATGGCTCTGCCTTTATATGTTACTTGGTTTTTTCATTTGCATCTCACAATATGTTTTCTTTATTCTATATGTTTAGTGGTTTGGTTATTATGTGGCAAGGGGTCTTTTTTGGGGGGTCCAGTCTATTTGGTGTTCTGTAAGCTTCTTATATCCTCATAGGCATTTCCTTCTGTAGGTTGGGAAAGTTTTCTTCTATGATTTCATTGAATATATTCTCTGTGCACTTGAGCTGGTATTCTCCTTCTTCTAATCCTATTATTCTTAGGTTTTGTATTTTCATAGTGTCCCGATTTCCTGGACATTTTGTGTTAAGACTGTTGGCTTTAATGTTTTCTTCGATTGATGAATCTCTTTCCTCTATTGTATTTTCAATTCCAGAGATTCTCTTCCATCTCTTGCATTCTGTTGGTTATGCTTGCATCTGTAGTTCCTGTTTGTTTATTTAGATTTTCAATTTCCAGTGTTCCTTCAGTTTGTGCCTTCTTTATTGTTCCTCTTTCAGTTTTCAAGTCTTGAACTGTTTTCTTCACCTGTTTGATTGCTTTTACTTGGTTTTCTTGGCTTTCTTTAAGGGATTTATTGATTTCTTCCAATTTTTTGTTTGCCTTTCCACCAATTTCTTTACAGAAAGTTTTTCCTTTCCTCTTTAATGGCCTCTATCATCTTCTTAAAGTCATTTTTAAGGTCAATTTCTTCTGATTCTCCTTTGTTGTAGTCTTCTGGTATTGCTGAAGTAGAACCACTAGGTTTTGGTGGTGCCACATTGCTCTTTATGTTGTTGAATGTATTTTTGCACTGGCATCTACCTATCTTTTCCTTCAATCATTGCAAACAGTTCTATGTCTGAGGGAGCCTCTTTTTGTCTAATGGGAACTCTTGGTCCAATAGGAGCTTTTGGTCCCATGGGAGCTCTTGGTTCAATCAGATCTCTTGGTGCAATAGGAGGTGGCTGTGTCTATGTCTCAGAGAGCACCTGATCTCATAGAATAGGTGGGTTTGAGGGGTGGGGTGGGGCTTGTAAGTTACAGGGTCTTGTAGGAGATGGGTGTAGTCTGGATTGCCTGCAGGAGTCCTGCCTGCTGGCCAATCACTGGGTCTGCAATGGTTGTGGATATGGGAGCATGGGTTGTGACCATGGGTCAAAAGCCTAGAGGCTGGGATGATCAGAGACTATGGAGTCTTATTAGGGAGAAGACCCACCACCAGGATGTCCAGGCTACAGATCTTTGTCCTAGAATCCTGACTCCAGGTGAGCTGGAGAGTGTGGTCAGGCTTGGAGTTTGACCTGTTAGAGCTAACAGAAAAGAATGATTTAACAGCTATCTGAATCTCCTAGTTCATGCAACCAGCAAGTGTTTCCATGAGGGCTATAATTAGGCCAGGTCACCTGAGCATGTCCTTCTGAGTCTCAGTATGGTGAGTACAGCTGCATGGGTACCCTGGCTCTTATCTAACTTTTCTTATGACCTTATGAGACTTCACATGAACACCTAGATCCCCAAGGGGAGGAACAGAAGACATAGGTCCTCCTGATGACTACATGTCCTCAGGGGTTAAATCTAGTGAACTCTCTCCTGTAGGTTAACAGTAACAGATATCGCTGATGTGGATGCGTCTCATTCCCAACATCAGGCCCTTGTTTGTATTTAGTCTACTTTATTTCTTTGGCAACATTCATTTGCCATATGTGTTATCAGTGTAATATGGAGACACAGACAACTCAGCAGCCAAATTAGATTCATACAGTTCACATGTGGCAGAAGGGAAGCACCAGCAATCTTTCTGCATCCATGTGTCCAGTATCTCCACCCCAAAGGCCTCTCAAATGTCTGTGGAAGGTGAGGAGCTATTTCTCAGAGATGTTAATCTTGGTCATCAGCAGCTTGTGGAGATGACTGGTTCAGGAAATGAAAACAAATGGACAGTTAGATTTAACTCTAGAACTAAGCCACCTGCCTCTGGAGAGTTTCTGCAGAATTTCAGATTCCCGAAGCACATCTACTAGACAGAAAATTGTGTTTTCTTGTGTATTGTAATCACTACTACTTGAAGGTGAAACACATGGGTTATGTCCCTTCCTGTGGATATTATATCTAACACAGAAACCTTCTGCTGAACCAGTTACTGAGTAAATCAATTTAGCACCTGCCTCTCATCTTACCCTATTGTACTCTTTATAGAAGAGCAGTGACTGGCTTTAGATCCTGGGTATTACTAACAATGATCCCATACAGAATAAGTTATCATCCCAAATCCCTAGTCAACATCTGCCAAACACAACTGTACCTTTCAGTCAGAGTCCTGGCTAGTTCTTGCTCTCTATCTTCTATTAGTCACATCTGCCTCTGAAAACGTTCACCTGGAATGGCTGGAGTGATTGCTCAGTGGTTAAGAGCATTGCTTTCTCTCATAGAGGCCCTAACTTCACTTCCTAGCACACAAGTGGCAGCTCATAATCATCTATAACTCCAGTTGCAGTAGATCCAGTATCCTCTTATGGCTTCTGTGGGCACCAGGTTTGCTTGTGGTCACAGATATACATGCAGCCAAAAATGTTGTACACATAAAGAAAAATAGAATGAAGAAACAGCCATTGATATTTCAGGAAACATTTCTGCATGGTCCTTACCTGTGTGAGACAGGGTGTTGTTGGCTAGGGACAAGGCTATGGTTCTGTTTGAAGCCTCTATATCTCCCACATTGTAAGTACACTTGCTTATTTACTGTGCCAAGGTGTGGTGGTTTGAATAGGTATGGCCCCCATAGACTCATGTGTTTGAATGCTTGGACCACAGAATGTGGTGATATTAGGAGGTGTGGCCTTGTCAGTGTAAGTGTGGCCTTGTTGGAGGAAGTGTGTCACTGTTGTGGCAGGCTTTGTGGACTTACATGCTCAAGCTATGTCTAACATTTTCTTCTGCTGCCTGTGGATCAAGATGTAGAACTCACAGCTCCTTCTTCAGCACCCTGTCCTGCCATGATGATAATGTAATAAATCTCTGAAACTGTACACTAATCACAATTAAATGTTTTCCTTAAATTAAATGTTATAAGAATTGTTATGTTCATGCTGTCTCTTCATAGCAATAGAAACCCTAACTAAAATACAGGATTACCTGTTACGGCTTGTCAAGGAATTAAACAGGCTCACATTGGAGGGACCATGACTAGAGTCAGGCTGTGATCATTTCGTTG
Organism: Neotoma lepida; assembly: GCA_001675575.1. NCBI lineage: Eukaryota > Metazoa > Chordata > Mammalia > Rodentia > Cricetidae > Neotoma > Neotoma lepida. Next base: position 161,494 of record LZPO01087268.1, on the reverse strand, counting down.
AGAGCAATCAGTATGGTGATATATTGTGTATCAAGTAGAGCTTGCCTTGGGAATCAGAGGACACAACCAACCACTAGTTTAAACATAGAGACCAGGCAGTGGTGGCACACACCTTTAATCCTAGCACTCAGGAGGCAGAGATCCATCTGGATCTATGTGAGTTCAAAGACACCCTGGACTACATGAGAATGATTCAGTATAGGAGAGAAACAGAGCCAGGCAGTGGTGGCATACACCTTTAATCCAAGTACTTAGGAGTCGTATGCCTTTTATCCCAGCACTTGAGATCTCATGCCTTTGCTACCAGTATTTGGGAAGCACACATGCCATTAATCTCAGCACTAGGAAGGAAGTGAAAATGGTTGGCCAGAATAAGGCATATAGGGAGACAGGAACTAGAGCTTTTTGGCTGAGGACTCAGAGGCTTTTCGGAGGATTAATGGAGATAGAATCTCACCTTCCATTTGGCCTGAGGATTTGGTAGTGGTAATAAGTTTCTTTAGTTGCTTGTTCCTTTGTCTCTCTGATCTTTCAGTGTTTACCACAATATCTGGCTCTGGGTTTTTTATTATAAGAACATTTAGGATTCATACAACAAATCAGTCTTATCATACCCTTAACAGAAACAGAATATAGTGGCAGTTGCCTAGATCAATATGTTGTAGTTGCCAGGATACAATGATATCTCCAAACTATTCAGGGTACTGAAGATTAATTTCTCAGACCAACTGTCCTGTGACTATATGCTTCCTTGACATTTAAGTGAATATAGAGAGCACAAAGTAGTATGAATGCTTCACTGCCTAAGGGATTACCTAAGTTCCTCAGGAACTTAAAATCATACTGTGCCCCAGGAGCCATGGACTCTAACTTGAATAAACTATGCTGCATGTCTCTCAAGGCACCTACAACATAGTAATTCCATGATTCTCTGAAATCCACATTTTAGTTTTATACTTCAGTGTATGCACATCAGGCTTTAAAGCAGAAATGGAATAACAAATCAGTCTTAAGGCTATAATGATTACTAGTATAACTAAGAAAATTTTAGAGACATTGCTATGGACCAAAGTTTATAATTTCAATTAATAAAGTTAAATAATAATCAGTTTTTTTTTGCCAGGCTTTCTCCAGAAATGCAGGAGAGTAATTTACATGTCTTTGAATGTTGAATTGTTAAAATTTCTTAATGCAAGGCTTGATAATCAATACTTAAATTATCAAGTGTCCATGTTCCTATAAGATGATTACAAATCTGACTCCAGGCTAATTGAGGATGATTGTAAAGACCATTAGTAATAAAAATCTAAGGATAATTAGCATGACTGGTCAAGAAAATTTTCATTTTTGTGTTTTGTACCTCATTTCCAGCAGGAACCAGAGATTGTTCTGATACATTTAAGAGAGTTTCAGTTTCCTGAAGCATTTTTAACTGAGTCTGTAAAGCTTATGAAAGATTCTTAGACAGATAATTAATGTATCTAGTTGTATGTAACTCATGAGCTAAGGCTACCACATTAGTAGTAGTAGAGGCTATGATAATAACAACAGCAGTAAGACCTAACAGAACCAATCCCATATTTCTACGGCAGTGTGTGTGTACGTGTGTGTGTGTATTTAAAATGTAACTTCCATTTTAGTTTTCCAAGGTGTCATTTTCTTCTGTCCTTATGAAGCTACATTTTTACATAGGCTTTGGTGGCAGTTGTGGGACAGCACCAGNAGGTTTAAATAATGGTGTGGTGTTCAGTCTTTCTGGGCTTCACGAGATTATTGTGACATCAGCACCAGTGTCTACAAAGCCATCCAAGAGAAAGTCATTTATTCATATTTTTAATTTAGATCTTATTTCATTTGTAGAATTTTGCCAAAAAATTTGCTTTATGGTTTCTCCTGAATTTCCTGTACTCTCTGCTATAGCTATTCTATCACCCTGAGCAGTATGTTTTTTTACAATAGGTATTTGGTTATTTAATTGCTCTGAGAATGGGTTACTTCTTTGATGGCNGAAAAAGTCTGATCTGAATTTGCCATGGGGGCCTGCATAAGGCCCCCCAGGGAGGTTCCTGATGACAGAGGATTACCTTGTCTGCCCCTTGTTGATCTACATTTGTTAGTCCAATGTTTACCTTTACCACACCTGAGTCAGGACTCACCAGCCAGATGCAGAGAAAGAAAGATGATAAGGCAGAACTGAGAAAAGGTACCAAGCCACATGTCTAATCATAGATAAGAATTGTGGGTTAATTTAAAGTGTAAGAGTTAGTCAGTAATAAGACTGAGCTAATGGCTGAATTTATAATTATAATTAATATAAACTTCAGAGTGATTATTTTATAAGTGGGTGTGGGACCACATGGGACCAGGTGGGACACAGAAAAACTTCCAGCTACAGTCAATNACCTCATAAATAATCAAATTCTATGATATTCTTAACTATACATGTACTCATGCAAAGTAAATTACAGAACTAAGCCTNATCTAGTAGCCTTATGTATATGTTTTCAAGGTTAAGCCTGAAGCAAGTAGCTAAAAACAATCAAGGTTTGTTTAGCTCAGACAGTTAATAAATAATTGTCGTCTAACTTATGGGAGAACTTTTGTTTATGACATTAAAAATGTTTAAAGGGATTCTTTCAGGTCTTTATTCCATGATGACAAAAAAAGAAGAACAAAATTGAAGTTTCAAAAAGAGCCATGCCACTGTGCAGCCAATTTGCTGCATGAACTGTGCCCAGTGTGTGCCCAGAGCAAAGCCACTAAGTTCTTCACTGGGAACATTGTAGAAGCCATGGCTTTCAGAGAATACCCAAAGCAAGTGTCTTCCACACTTGTGTGATTCCCAAACTCTTTGTCAANCTCTATTACTTCATGAGCTATGCAATTTATAGCAATATATTAAGGAATCAATCTCTTAAAACCAAAAAAGACTGAACACTCCACCACTATTGAGACCTGCTGGTGCTGTCCCACAATGTGCATCAAAGCCTATGTAAAAAGGTAGCTCCAGAAGGACAGAAGAAAAATAACATCTTGGAAAAATGAAATGGAAGTTACACTTTAAATACACAAACACATACACACACACACACACACACACACTGCTGTAGAAATAGGAGATTTGTTCTCAGTCACCTTCTCTTGCACCAAGATATCTGATTGGAGCAAGAGCTCCCATTGAACAAAGACCTCCCATTGGACCAAAAGAGGCTCCCTCAGACACAGAAACCATTAGTACTAATTGCAGGAAGAGATGGGTAGATGCCAGTCCAAAAATACATTCAACAACATAAAGAGGAATATGGCACCACTAGAACCTAGTGGTTCTACTTCATCAATACCAGAACATGTGAACAAAGAGGAATCNAAGGAAACTACCTTAAAAATGACTATAAGAATGTGAAAGAGGCCTTTAAAGAGTTAATGAAAAACTTCCTTAAAGAAATTGGAGAAAAGACAAAAAAAATGGAAGAAATCAATAAATCCCTTAAGAAAGCCAAGAAAACCAAGAAAAAGCAATCAAACAGGGGAAGGAAACAGTTCAAGACTTGAAAAAAATGAAATAGAGGCAAAAAAGAAGCCACAAACTGAAGGAATAACGGAAATGGAAAATCTGAGTAAAGGAACAGGAACTACAGATGCAAGCACAACCAACAGAATGAAAGAGATGGTAAAGATAAAATAGAGATATTGAAGATATTTAAGATAAAATAGAGAAAATAGAATCATCAGTCAAAGAAAACATTAAAGCCAAAAAAGACTTAACAAAAAATGTCCAGGAAATCTAGGACACTATGAAAAGACCAAACCTAAGAATAATAGGGATAGAAGAAGGAGAAGAATACCAGCTTAAGTGCACAGAGAGTATATTCAATGAAATCATAGAAGAAAACTTTCCCAACCTAAAGAAGNAAATGCCTATGAAGATACAAGAAGCTTACAGAACACCAAATAGACTGGATCCAATAAAAGGTCCCTCATCACATAATAATCAAACCAATAAACATACACTATAAAGAAAAAATATTAAGAGCTGCAAAGGAGGAGGCCAAGTAACATATAAAGGTAGACCCATCAGAATAANACCTGACTTCTCAATGGAGACTCTGAAAGCCAGAAGGTCCTGAACAGATGTTATGCAGACACTAAGAGACCATGAATGCCAACTCAGATTAGTATAGCCAGCAAAACTCTCAATCACCNTAGATGTAGTAAACAAAATATTCCAAGATAAAACCAGATTTAAANAATACCTGTCTACAAATGCAGCCCTACTGAAAGCACTAGAAAATCCAAACTAAGGAAGGTAGATGCACCCATCAAAACACAGGCAATAGATAATGCCACACCAACAAATACCAAGAAGGAAAACAAACAATACTACCACTAAAATGTGACAGGAATTAACAATCACTGGTAATTAATATCCCTTAATATCAATGGACTCAATTTGCCCATAAAAATACACAGGCTAATAGAATGGAAACAAAACCAGGATCTATCCTGCTGCATACAAGAAACACACCTCAACTTCAAAGACAGACACTACCTCAGAATAAAAGACTGGGGAAAGATTTTCCAATCAAACAGACTCAAGAAACAAGCTGATGTAGGTATCCTAATACCTAACAAAATAGACATCAATCTAACATCAATCAAAAGAGATTGGGAAGAATATTACATATTCATTGAAGGAAAAATCCATCAAGATGAAGTCTCAATTCTGAACATTTATGCTCCAAATGTGCACTCACATTTGTAAAAGAAACATTAGTAAAGCTTAAATTGCACATCAAACCCTACACATTAGTAGTGGGAGACTTCAANACTCCATTCTCATCAATGGAGAGGTCTGCCAGACAGAAACTTAACAGAGAAATAAGGGAATGAACAGATACTATCACTCAAAAGGACTTAATCGATATCTANAGAACATTCNACCCTAACACAAAAGAATANNCCTTCTACTCAGCACCCCATGGAACCTTCTCTAAAATCAACCACATACTAGATCACAAAGCAAATCTCAACAGATACAAAAAGAATTAGAATAATGTCCTGTATTTTATCAGACCACCATGGCTTAAAGTTAGATTTCAACAACAAAAATTACAGAAAGCCTACAGTCTTATTGAATCTGAATTATGTTCAGTTGAATCACCAATGGGTTTAGGAAGAAATAAAGAAAGAATTTAAAGATTTCCTAGAATTCAATGGAAATGAATTTACAACATACCCAAATTTATGGAACATTATGAAAGTAGTGCTAAGAAGAAAATTCATAGCACTAAAAGCCCACATAAAGAAGTTGGAGAAATCTCACACTAGTGACTTAATGGCACAACTAAAAGTTCTAGAACAAAAAACAGCAAACTCACTCAGGAGGAATAAACCAGGAAATAATTAAATTGAGAGCAGAAATCAATAAAATAGAAACAAAGAGAACAATACAAAGAATCAATGAAACAATCAGTTGGTTCTTTGAGTAAAGATTTGTCATCAAGATAGACAAACCCTTATCCAAACTAACCAAATGGCAGAGAGAAAGAGTATCCACATTAGTAAAATCAGAAACAGAAAGGGAGACATAACAACAGACAATAAGGAAATCCAGAGAATCATCAGGTCATACTTCAAAAACTTGTACTCCACAAAATTGGAAAATCTGAAAGAAATGGATAAATTTCTGGATAGGTACCACAGACCAAAGTTAAATCAAGATGAGACAAACAATTTAAGTAGACCTATAATCCCTAAGGAAATAGAAACAGTCATTAAGCATTTCCCAACCAAAGAAAATCTCAGGACCAGATGGATTCAGAACAGAATTCTACTAGAATTTCAAAGAAGAGCCAATACCAATGCTCTTCAAATTGTTCCACACAATGGAAACAGAAGGAACATTTCCCAAACTGTTTTTATGAGGCTACAGTCACTCTGATATCCAAACCACACAAAGATGCAATGAAGAAAGAGGATCAATCTCCATGAACATTGATGCAAAAACACTCAATGAAATACTTGCAAACTGAATCCAAGAACATATCAAAAAATTATCCACCATGACCAAGTAGGCTTTATCCCAGAGATGCAGGGATGGTTTAACATTGAAAGTCTGTCAATATAATACACGATATATACAAACTGAAAGAACAAAAACCACATGATAATCTTATTAGATGCTGAAAAAGCCTTTGCCAAAAACCAACACCCCTTAATAATAAAGGTCTTGAAGAGATCAGGAATACAAAGAACATGCCTAAACTTAATAAAGTGAATTTACAGCAAGCTGACAGCCAGCATCAAATTAAATTCAAAGTGATTCCACTGAAATCAGGAACAAGACAAGGCTGTCCACTCTCCCCATGCTTATTCAATATAGTACTTGAAGTTCTAGCTAGAGGAATAAGACAACAAAAGGAAATCAAAGGGATACAAATTGGAAGGGAAGAAGTCAAACTTTCACTATTTGCAGATGATATGATAGTATACATAAGCAACCCTAAAAATTCTACCAGGGAACTCCTACAACTGATAAACTCCTTCAGTAAGGTGGCAGAATACAAGATTGACTCAAAAAAATCAGTAGCCCTTCTATATAAAATTGATCAACAGACTGAGAAAGAAATCAGAAAAACATCACCCTTTACAATAGCCACAAATAATATGAAATACCTTGGATGACTCTAACTAAGCAAGCAAAATACCTGCATGACAATAACTTTAAGTCTCTTGTAGACAAAAGTTTATCTGGTCTCAATTCTGGGCCTGCTCGGCTCCCACTGCCACTTAGACCCAAATAAACACACAGAGGCTTATATCATTTTTAAACTATGGCCCTGGCAGGCTTCTCGCTAGCTAGCTCTTACATCTTAAATTAACCCATTTTATAAATCTATGTCTCCACNCTGGGGAAAGATTTTCCAATCAAACAGACTCAAGAAACAAGCTGATGTAGGTATCCTAATACCTAACAAAATAGACATCAATCTAACATCAATCAAAAGAGATTGGGAAGAATATTACATATTCATTGAAGGAAAAATCCATCAAGATGAAGTCTCAATTCTGAACATTTATGCTCCAAATGTGCACTCACATTTGTAAAAGAAACATTAGTAAAGCTTAAATTGCACATCAAACCCTACACATTAGTAGTGGGAGACTTCAANACTCCATTCTCATCAATGGAGAGGTCTGCCAGACAGAAACTTAACAGAGAAATAAGGGAATGAACAGATACTATCACTCAAAAGGACTTAATCGATATCTANAGAACATTCNACCCTAACACAAAAGAATANNCCTTCTACTCAGCACCCCATGGAACCTTCTCTAAAATCAACCACATACTAGATCACAAAGCAAATCTCAACAGATACAAAAAGAATTAGAATAATGTCCTGTATTTTATCAGACCACCATGGCTTAAAGTTAGATTTCAACAACAAAAATTACAGAAAGCCTACAGTCTTATTGAATCTGAATTATGTTCAGTTGAATCACCAATGGGTTTAGGAAGAAATAAAGAAAGAATTTAAAGATTTCCTAGAATTCAATGGAAATGAATTTACAACATACCCAAATTTATGGAACATTATGAAAGTAGTGCTAAGAAGAAAATTCATAGCACTAAAAGCCCACATAAAGAAGTTGGAGAAATCTCACACTAGTGACTTAATGGCACAACTAAAAGTTCTAGAACAAAAAACAGCAAACTCACTCAGGAGGAATAAACCAGGAAATAATTAAATTGAGAGCAGAAATCAATAAAATAGAAACAAAGAGAACAATACAAAGAATCAATGAAACAATCAGTTGGTTCTTTGAGTAAAGATTTGTCATCAAGATAGACAAACCCTTATCCAAACTAACCAAATGGCAGAGAGAAAGAGTATCCACATTAGTAAAATCAGAAACAGAAAGGGAGACATAACAACAGACAATAAGGAAATCCAGAGAATCATCAGGTCATACTTCAAAAACTTGTACTCCACAAAATTGGAAAATCTGAAAGAAATGGATAAATTTCTGGATAGGTACCACAGACCAAAGTTAAATCAAGATGAGACAAACAATTTAAGTAGACCTATAATCCCTAAGGAAATAGAAACAGTCATTAAGCATTTCCCAACCAAAGAAAATCTCAGGACCAGATGGATTCAGAACAGAATTCTACTAGAATTTCAAAGAAGAGCCAATACCAATGCTCTTCAAATTGTTCCACACAATGGAAACAGAAGGAACATTTCCCAAACTGTTTTTATGAGGCTACAGTCACTCTGATATCCAAACCACACAAAGATGCAATGAAGAAAGAGGATCAATCTCCATGAACATTGATGCAAAAACACTCAATGAAATACTTGCAAACTGAATCCAAGAACATATCAAAAAATTATCCACCATGACCAAGTAGGCTTTATCCCAGAGATGCAGGGATGTTTTAACATTGAAAGTCTGTCAATATAATACACTATATATACAAACTGAAAGAACAAAAACCACATGATAATCTTATTAGATGCTGAAAAAGCCTTTGCCAAAAACCAACACCCCTTAACAATAAAGGTCTTGAAGAGATCAGGAATACAAAGAACATGGCTAAACTTAATAAAGTCAATTTACAGCAAGCTGACAGCCAACGTCAAATTAAATGGAGAAAATTCAAAGTGATTCCACTGAAATCAGGAACAAGACAAGGCTGTTCACTCTCCCCATATTTATTCAATATAGTACTTGAAGTTCTAGCTAGAGCAATAAGACAACAAAAGGAGATCAATGGGATACAAATTGGAAAGGAAGAAGTCAAACTTTCACTATTTGCAGATGATATGATAGTCTGCATAAGTGACCCTAAAAATTCTACCATGGAACTCCTACAACTGATAAACTCCTTCAGTAAGGTGGCAGGATACAAGATTGACTCAAAAAAATCAGTAGCCCTCATATATAAAATTGATAAACAGACTGAGAAAGAAATCAGAAAAACATCACCCTTTGCAATAGCCACAAATAATATGAAATACCTTGGGTGACTCTAACTAAGCAAGTAAAAGAACTATATGACAAGAACTTTAAGTCTCTGAAGAAAGATATTGAAGAAGGTATCAGAAAATGGAAAGATCTTCCATGCTCAAGGATAGGTAGTATTAACAGAGTAAAATTGGGGATATAACCAAAAGCATTCTACAGATTCAATGCAATCNTAATTAAATCTCAAACAAAATTCTTTGAAGACCTGGAAAAAAATACTCAGCTTCATGTGGAAAAACAAAATTCCAGGATAGCAGGAACAATCCTGTAGAATAAAGTAACTTCTGGAGGCATCACCATTCCCAAATCTAGCTCTACTCTACAGCTATATTAATTACAACAGGTTTGTATTGACATAAAAACCCACATGGGAACCAATGGAATTGAACTGAAGACCCTGACATTAGTCCAGGAATGTAATGAACACCTGATTCTTGACAAAGACTGAAACTGTAAAATTGAAAAATAAGCATCTTCAACAAATGGTGCTGGAATAACTGGATCTAAACATGTAGAAGATTACAAATAGATTCACATCTATAGCTATACACAAAACAAAAGTTCAAGTGGATCAAAGACCTCAACATAAATCCAGTTACACTGCACTGGATAGAAGAGAAAGTAGNAAGTAGTCTTGAATGNATTGGCACAGGAGACCATTTCCTAAATATAACACCAGTAGCACAGGCACTGTGAGCAACAATTAATAAATGGGACCTCCTGAAACAGAGAAGCTTTTGTGAGGCAAGGACAGGGTCAAAAAGACAAGATGACAGCCTAGAGAATGGAAAAAGATTTTCACCAACCCATGCCTGACAGAGAGATAATCTCCAAAATATATAAAAAATTCAAGAAACTAGACATCAAAATATTGAACAATCCATTTAAAAAATGCATTACAGAACTAAACAGAATTCTTTAAAGAACAATCTCAATTGGTCAAAAGACATTTAAGGAGTTGCTCAACATCCTTAGTCATCAGGGAAATGCAAATCAAGACTATTATGAGATATCATCTTACACCTGTCAGAATGGCTATGATCAAAAATACTGATAACAGCTTATGTTGGAGAGGATGTAGAGCAAGGGGAACACTCCTCCAATGTTGGTGGGAGTGCAAACTTGTACAGCCACTATGGAAATCAGTATGTTAGTTTCCCAGAAAATTGAGAATCAATCTTCCTCAAGACCCAGCTCTACCAGTCTTTGGCATATACTCAAGGAATGCTCAATCACATCACAAGGACACTTGCTCAACTATGTTCATAGCAGCATTATTCATAATAGCCAGAACCTGGAAACAACCTAGATGCCCCTCAACCAAAGAATAGATGAAGAAAATGTGGCACATATACACAATGGAGTATTACTCAGCAGTAAAAAACAATGACATCATAAAATTTGCAGTCAAATAGATGGAACTAGAAAATATCATCCTGAGTGAGGTAACCCAGACGCACAAGGACAAATAAGACTCATAAGTGGATACTAGATGTAAAGCAAAGCATAACCAGACTGCAAGCCCTGGCTCCAGAGAAGCTAGCTGACAAAGAGAACCCTAAGAGAGACACATGGATTGCCCTAGGGAAGGAAAATAGATGGGATCTCCATGAGTAAACTGGGGGTGAGGGGAGGGCAATGGAATGTAGGGAATGGGGGATGAGAACATAAGGGAATGGGATGATCGATCCAGAACCGGGTCGGAGCGGCAGAGCAAGGAAAGTAATACCATGATAGATACAAGAAGACATCATGAGGATAGGAGAAACAGGGTGCAAGGGAATTTCTCAGGAATCCACAAGGATTACCCCATCTTACACTACAAGCAATAGTGGAGAGGATGCCTGAAGTGACCTACTTCAGTAATCAGATTGGTGAATACCCTGTCATCATAGAGCCTTCATCCAGTAACTGATGGAAGCAGATGCACAGATCCACAGCCAAGTACCAGGTCTAGCTCCAGGAGTCCAGTCAAAGAGAGAGAAGAGAGATTCCATGAGCAAGGGGCATCAAGATCATGATGGCGAAATGTACACAGACAACCAAGCCAAACTAGTGGGAACTCATGAACTGTGGACCAATAGTTGTGGAGCCTCCATCGGACTGGACCAAGTGCTCTACATAGGCAAGACAGTTGTGTAGCTTGATCTACTTTAGGCCCCCCCCTGGCACTGGGGTCAGAATCCATCCCTGGTGCATGTGTAGGCTTTTTCGAGCCCAGTGCCTATGGTGGGATACCTTATGTAGCCTTTGTGCAGGGGAAGGGGCTTGCACCTGCCTCAACTAAATATACCAGTCTCTGCTGACACCCCAAGGCTCTTGCCTTGGAAGAGGTGGGAATGGTGAATGGGTTGAGGGGGGAAGGTTGAGAGGTGGGGAGGAAGGGAGAGAGGGAGATGTGTGGTTAGTATGTAAAATTAATAGAAAATTTCTTAATAGAAAAGACTCCATAGTTTCCTTATCTAGACTCTCCATGAGTCCCAAGGTTATTCTTAGGGCTGCATTTATGGTGATATCCAGATAATCTGGGCTTTTCTGATCCTTTGGCTGAGTTACCCCACCACACATCCTGCTCTCAGCAGGGTCAATTCAGATAAAAGATAGACATTGCAGTTGTTCTACTCTGGGTGTGTCAGCACAAACTGTTTAAACCCTAAATTGGGCTAAAAGTAAAATAATATAAAATAAAAATAAAAAAACCACGTGTTCATCGGGATGTTGTTGGAAACAACAAAAATCCATTGGTGCACATTGTCTCTCCGCCACTGAGTGCAGGCCCCAGTAAGCTTTGATGGATGGCTAGCACATCTGTACATGTCCATAAATGTCAACTGCAGTTGCCCCTTTCCATCAGTAAAATTTTCTTTACGGGGATAAAAATTAAAAAAGGTTTTATTTTATTTTTTTGCTTTTACTACCATTCCCTGGCAGATTAAGGACAAATAAAATGACAGGCAGTGGTGGCATATGCTTTTAAACCCAACACTCAAGAGACAGACAAAGGTGGTGATGCCAGGCTGGTCTATAGAATGATGTCCAGGACAGTCAGGGCTAAACAGAGAACCCTGTCTTGTAAAACCAAAAGAGAAAAAACAAACTAATAGACTACTCTCACCTTCAGCTCCATTGTGCAATGGTGATTGTACAGTGAGTTGAGCAGTATGGTGAGGATACCATTGGGTTGAAAGGGAGGCTAGGAGCTGGAGGCAAGGCTTCTTTGATAAGAGTCCTGATTTCTCTTTCAGAAGATGTGAGTTCAATTCCAACACCTAGAGGGTGGCTCACCATAACGTTTAACTTCAATTGTAGGGAACCTAGTGCTTCACTTGGACTCTGCATCCATTGCACGCAGGTGGAACACAGACACAAATGCAGGCAAAACACTAATGAACATCAACAGATCTTGTAAAATTCTTTTAAAAATAAATAAACCTAAAGCCAGAGATAAAAGAGAGCAATCCTCATCCTTTTGCATTTCATGGAATGCTGGGCCTATGTCCTAAGCAGATATATTCATTCTTTAGCTTCAATGTGAGTGTCTGGATGGTAATACAGAATTTAGTGGAGAGAAGCAATGTGACATGACATCTTTTAGTTAGTGCTCCTGAACAAGTCATTCACCCTATATTGAATTGCATTCTCAGGTTTCTGAGTGGTTCAACTCAACTGCTTTCAAGTATGCTGAAAATTAAGAGCATTTTTGAGGGGTGATGCCTTCTCTATTTGCTACCTCTAGAATACCTGGGCAATCTCTTTCTCATTTCATTTTTATAAGATTTATTTTATTTTATATATGCATATGGTTTTGTACAAACTGTGTGTAGGATTCTTCTGGCACAATGGGAATTTGTGGAATCCCCTGGAGCTGGAGTTACAGAAAGTTGGTGGTGAAGCCACCTAATATTGTTACTGGGAACTGAACTCAGGTCCTCTGGAAGAGCAACAGGTGTACTTAACCACTGAGCCATCTCCCCAGCCCTCCTTTCTCATTTTCTGGCTCTGAGCATAGGAAAATCCTGTTATGTACAGTTATGGAAGTTAGAAGGCATGAGGGAGTTGGAGCTATCCTTGAACAATGTGAGACATGTGGATTGACTCAGCATATCAGCCTTAGCAACAAGTACCTTCACCCACTGAGACATCTCTTTGGCCCACCCTGGTTGGATTTTCATTTGGAGAATCACCCTATAATAATTGGAAACTTCAGTCTTCAAAATATAATGGCCAATGGTGATTAACTTTTAGTAGGGAAAACTCTGGCTTTCTCCCTCCTTTTAACACTTCAGGCTCACCAAGAGCCTCCTGCTGCTGAACTGTTGTCCCCCTCTGTGCTCTCTAGGTACTCTGCAAGCACAAACTCTGAGTCCTGCTCAATCTCTTATCTTAGGAAATTACAGCTATTCTCTGAGTTTCTCTCCTCTTATCCACTGTCAATGCATGGTCATTTCACCTTTCTGTTAGAACACAGGTCTGCAGCTTTAGGCCAGGTATCCACAGCATAAGTTAGGGTTTTATTGCTGTTAAGAGACACCAAGGCTATGGCCTCGTGAGGCAGCAGAAAGTGACTGTGTGCTACACTGGGAATAGCTTAACCATATGAATCTTCAAAGCCCACCTCCACAGTGGCAAACTTCCTACAACAATGCCACAGCTACCCAAACAAACCTAGTAGTCCTAGTAGTACAACTCCTTACCATCCAAGCATTCAAAACTGTCAGTCTATGGGGGATGTTCCTATACATACCACCAAGAAACCATTATTTGCTGCATTTGGATTAGTTTTGGATTTCTTTGGTGACCTATGTCTGTGCAAAAAAAAGCACCATTACTGTAGGGCTGGAGCTATACTTGTCTGTGGGAATAAGGATGTGTATTTAGTATGGACCTAGAAATTAAACTGCTTTAAGAAAGTGGTCATGATTGGTTCTCCTCTAGGATCCATAAAATCACTATCCATGCACACTTGATTTCATTCCAGTAGCAGCCATGATTTCCATCCTTTTGAGCAGCCTGAAGTCCAATTACACAGTTTTTGGTTTCCTCCAAAGGATAACTGCCACTGTTGCATATTTAGGGGTATCTTGCCATGCTGGTAATGCTATAGTTTGTAGGAATCAGAACTGTGTAGAACAGATGATTGTTTTCCTCTATTGTGAGCTTACATAGAAACTTCAAGTACTATATGTTCTAATCCTCAGAGAAGAGGTTACACGTAGCACAGGGGCTACAGGAGTGGGCAGAAGATCCTCTGCATGTATATTATATTTATCATCTTAGTATTTCTATGAGACTCCTGACTCTGAGAACAAGTGGGTCTCTGACTATTGTGTCTGCTCTTGGGAATCTTTTGCCACTGTTGGATTGCAGAGTCCAACATCTGTAAGATAGTTTGTTTCATCTTATTATATTTTATTTTTTTTATGTCTTATTGTTTTTTCTTAGAGTCCTATTCTTCTCTAATGAGAGTAAGAAAAGGAGTGTACCCTCATGGTACAGATGTGGAGAGGAATGGGGAAGTTTTGAGAGAGGGGAACATATAAACAGTGTATATTGTGTGAGAAAATAATCTATTTTCAATAAAAGGAAAAAGTTCACTCTTAAAAGTGAATAATGGCATTGAAAAACTTTAATTAGATTAACTTAGATTTTAAAAGTGTAAAATTATTAACACTAGGGGTGAATTTTGAGAAGTTGATGTCCATTTTTCAGATTACTAAAATTTCCATGACTACACAATAGTCATGGGGGTAATCGCATAGTGACTTACATGAAACAGACAAATACCTAGTATTCCAGAGAGACACAAAATTGATTCCATGAATAACTCATAAGACTGAATCAATAAAGAAAGTTGACAAAAGTGAACAATTTTTAATGATGAAAACAGACAAACTAGGAGTAGAAGAGAGGCCAGTGCATTAGCTGCACATGTGTAAATCCACTGCCAACTCAGTACTCAGTGGGGACATTGACAGCTTTTTCTTGAAGACCAGGATCAAGACAAGGATGCTGTGGTGGCCACTTTACTTCAGTATTCTCTTAGATATCCTAGACAGAACAATTAGGCAACACAAATAAATAAAATTTGGCCAATTAATTGGCTGTAAAATAGATCTGTGGTTGACATGAACTTATTTTTAGAAAATGCTAAAGATTCTACAGAAGTTTCTGAAACTGGTGAACAAACACACCCATATGACCTCTACTAATGTAAACTAATATTGTGCAGAAACCATTAGATGTCCTGTTTGGTCACCTGCAGAGAGAAGCTAAGTAACAAGGAAGACTCAAGTGGGACCTATGTATCTCTCTGGGAAAAAGAAATAGAAATGATTTTGTGGATGGATGAGGGGACAAGTGCGGATGAGAAGAGGAGGAAACAGGTCAGGGAAGGTGGGATGGACGGAGAGAGTACTTGCAGTAATGGCTGGAAAGGTGGGGCATTTTCAGAGCAATGTAGAAACCGTCTAGGGTGGAAACTCCCTGGAATCTACAAGAATGATCCTAGAAAAGACTACTAGTAGTGAGGGATAGGTAGCCTGAACTAGCCATCTTCTGTAACCACAGAAGACTTCTACCAGTGGGACTGGACACCAATCCAGCCACAAAACATTTGACTTACAATCTGTCCTTCCTGAAATATGTACTGGAGTAATGGTAAAACAGAGCTTGTGGGATTGGCCAACCACTGAGTGCTCCAAATTAAGATCCACACCATGAGAGAGAGTCCAGACATGATATTGCCTGGATGGCCATGAACCAGAAGCTAGACAGCACAGAAATTCAGGATTGAAACAAACATGACAGGAAAAACATTTCAATGGAATGATTATTAATGATGTTCTCTTACATTAGTACATTAGCATTCATCCTAATAATAACCAGAGAGGCATTATACAGCAACATATGGGAACAGATGCAGAGACATAGAGTCTAACACTTGGTAGAGCCAGTGAAATCCCACAGAATGAGGAAAGGATGGATTGTAGTAATCATAGGTGTCAAGGACACCATAAAAATACAGAACACAAAAATAATTAAGCATAGCTTATAGAGGATCAAGAGACTGAAGCGATGATAACAGATCCTCTATGGGTTTGAACTAGGGTCTCAGCATATAAGTTATAGTAATGTAGATGGCTATTCTGCTGGAAATACTAACAGTGGAAATGGGGAACATCTTTGACTCTGTTGCATGCACTTAGGACCCTTTTTCTCCCTACTAGATTGCTTCTCCTAGCTTTGATATGAGGGATTGTGGCAAGTCTAATATAACTTACTATGCCAGGTTCTCTAGATATCCCCAGGAGGCCTGCTGATTTTTTGAAGGGAAAGAGAAGAGGAGTGGATCTGGTGTAGAAGGTGAGTGGTTTAGGAAGGAGTGGAGGGATGGGAAATTGGGGTCCAGATGCAATATATGAAAGGAGAACAAAAAAGGAAAGAGATACATATTAACAGGAAAAACACTCATGTGCAAGGTCCCACTGTGAATGCCACTCTCAGGATGAAAACAGTTATGATCTGTGCGTACGTGAAGGATTACATCAGTGCATTAAACAAACTGTAGATCAAAGCTATGAGAAACCAACTATGTAGATGGTGAAACATGGTCAGACCCTT
Organism: Neotoma lepida; assembly: GCA_001675575.1. Classification (NCBI taxonomy): domain Eukaryota; kingdom Metazoa; phylum Chordata; class Mammalia; order Rodentia; family Cricetidae; genus Neotoma; species Neotoma lepida. Next base: position 144,838 of record LZPO01087268.1, on the reverse strand, counting down.
CTCCTGTCACTCTTCCTCACTGCACATGGATGGTGGTGAGCAGGCAACATTGGGCCTAGGTGAATTAGTTAAACAGGGAATGTATTTGAGCATATGAGATCATGTTTTTCTCAATGCAATAAATGCACCATTTTCACAGCAGACTCAGAGCATCCAAAAGTTTGAGGGCTTCTCAAATTAATTCTGATGAATTCTGAGGGATCTCTATATATTTGAACCACAATCTAAGCTCTTAAGAGCTTTGAATTTTTGGTTAACATATGGATGTCTTTAATTTCCTTTTAAGACAACATCACTATAAATCCTGGCCATCTTTGTACACAGGTGTATCCCAAGATTATAGGCGTGAGTCACCATGCTGGCTGTACCTGATTAGTAACTAATCATTTTCACCACACAACTTTTCTCCATTTGGGATGCCATTGCTATAGAAATACTGGCATTCTACTGTAGCATGAGAGGAGAGGTCACTCACTCATCATGGCCAGGAGACTGGGAGACTGGTCTTCAGACTGAATTGGTTGGAGACCTCACACTTATACTCTCCAGCATCCTCGTTCCCAACAGGATCTATTCTGAGTCCACACTTTGTTGGGGACAGACTCATCCTCTCTGTGAGTTTTAGATTCTTGTTATTGAAGATCCAACGGATGGAGACATCAGTGTCGGGTGAAATGCAGGTGAAGATCACAGATCTATGTCCTGCAACTGTGATATCAGTAATTTCCACAGAGGGCTGTGACACATACTCTGTGAAGAAACAGAGGAGGGTAACAAATGACAGCAGTCCAGAGAGTTCAACCAGGCCACCTTTAGTTGATAATTTATAAGGCGTCCAAGGCGCAGAATTTGGTGCTGTTTCTACAGACATGTCTTGTACTCCCACACAGGAATTGTGTTACTCTAATTCAGACAGGCACTGTTTCCTGTGTCTCAGCTTCCTTGAAATAGACACACAATGCATGATCATTACTGTGTCCATGAGTTAAGCTTTGTTATGAGCAATGGTCTGACTTTGGAATGGGGAGCTGCTCACGTCAGCAGCATTGGTTACTATTTACCTGCAGAAGAGAATTCCCTAGGCTGGACCCCATGAGGAGTAGGAGGAATCTGGAATATCTGCCTCCTTTGTTTCTTTAATTGGTGCCTTAAGGTTCCTGTACAATCTTATAAGCCCATCAGAACAATAGGCTCACAGGCCAGACACCTGTCCACTGAGCCTCTGGAGAAGGAGATGCACAGGTGACCTACCTAACTGCACCTGTCATGGCAGTATACAGCTGATCCTATACTCTATGGGATAGGCAGTCTGATGACTTGGTCAGTAAAGCCTTGTTCCCTATTAGCTCTCACAGGAAATCTAAACAAAAAATTATGAAAAGCTCCCCAACGTCACCTTGAGTCCAGCCAGGGGCAAAGTTTGCAGGTAGGGATTCCTGGTGTTCTCTGTGAGGACCCTAAAGTTTAATCAACCAGGGACTTCCTGACTGCCACTGAGTCTTTCTGCAGATATGTGCATGGTGAGAGCTGCAAGTGTCTGGGCTGCAGCTGACTTCCTAGGGCTGGGTTAATCTAGCACTTTTCCTCCTCTCTGCAGGTAAATACATATGAGTGATTCTGATCTATTACAGTTTGTCTTCCCCATGTGTGTCCTGCAGTAGGGGCCCATTCCCAATGAGGGGACACAATGCAATCAGGGAGAGAGCAGGAGCAACCCAATCCTGACAGTTCAGTATATGAAGTAGGGTATGCCACACCTAGCAGTCTAAGACCATAGAATCACTTACTCTTTATATAAAATTCTACATATGCTCTTTCAATTTTGACATCTTTGTTTAAAACTGATAGTGTGTACATTCCTGCATCCTTTTCAGTGACATCCTGGAGCATCAGGGATCCATTATTGTACACCATTCCTCTTCTTCTGTGTGCAGGCTCCCAGAAGATGGAATTTGTGGCTCTACTGTATTCTACAATTTTAAGAACCTCAGTCCTATCCTTTGATTTGTACCAGGAGAAGGCTTGCATATCTTCTGGAAGATTTTGAACTTGGAAAAGTACGTCTTCCCCTTCCGCAGCATACCGAGGCTCCGGTTGGATCATGAGTTGGGAGGAATTGAGAGGGTTACAGAACAGAGAAGGGGAGGCTGGGAGGAAAAATAGAAAAAAAATCACATGGGCATCATTGTGCTTGGTGAAAAGATGGTGACCTTCATTCTGAGCAGATGGATTCATCACAGCCTAGAGTTGCAGCATTGTGTGTGTCCATCCCACTTAATGAAGTGCGGAAACATGACCTCCCATTTCCAACAGTGCCCCTTAAAATTTTGGTCTCTTCATGAAACTGTCCCCTTGGGTGTCCACATGGCTGCTCCCTCACTGCCCTCAGTCAGACACTGTGCACACACATGCACACTGGAATTTGAGATCATGTCTTCCATGAACTCAACAGGCCTGGAACTTTCACTTTCTAGGTTATTCATTTTACTATAAGGCAACAATCAACCCTCTGAGTTCACATAATGCACTTGCTGCTCTTAGTTCTAGGGTTGTGTGGGAGGTGAGAGGAGTCTGATCTTCAAGGCAGGCTCAGGTCTTTAAAAATCTTGGGTACCAGGCTGGCTGTTTTTATGTTTAGCTTGATACAAGCTACAATCATTTTGCAAGACCTCACTTGACAACACCACCACCAGATCGGCTTCTGGGCAAAACATTACTGCATTTTTAAAAACTGATAATNGATGCGAAAGGATTCAGACCAATTCAGTTCCAGGCCAGGGATACAAGTCCTGGGTGNTATAAGAGATCTGGTGGAGCAAGCATTAAGAGCAAGCCAATGGGAAGTATTTCTCAATGGTCTTTAAAAATAGTTTTTGGATTTTATTTATGACACTCTCAAATTGGGGCTAATAAATAGCACATTTGACATGGATGTTCTAAAACCATTGTTCTCTATTAGCTTTAANAGGATGTAAGAGTAGAGCAATAGAAAAATGCTCCTCTGGATCACTTTAGTCCAGCGTTGGAAAGATGACAGGATTCAGGGCTCCCTGGTCCAGAGCCCCAAGAGACTGGGCTGACTCTACCATCTTAGGCTGACTTANTTTCNATCNANGTCTTCCTTGNTGCAGGTGGANTCAGAAGACGGAAGCATTTCTATGGCCAATTGTCTCTACCAGTGTGTCCTNCNCTAAGTACTNAAACTTCCAACTGGGGACANTGGGCAGAGGGAAGGGAGGCTAGGCCAGCCATGACAGCCATGTGTGTCTAAGTCCCACCCAGCACTGAACAATNACAGGGAATCACTTACTGTCCANCTGGAGTTGCACTTGTGCTTCTTCACTTTTCATATCTGTTCTCAGAATGCGTAGTGTGTACAATCCACGGTCTTGTGGAGTGACACCATGGANCACCAGAGATCCATCTTTGTACAAGGTCTCTCTGCCACTGTATGCNGGCCCTTTCATATGTGATTTTCTGTCTTTCATGTATCGGGCAACCACAAGGTTCTTAAGCACAGCCATTCCTTTGAACCAGACAAAGCCTGCAATGTTCTCCGGGAGATTGTGGACAAGAAGAAGAACACTTCTCCCTTCAGCAGCGATGGGTGGCACTGATTCGATGCTGGATTGTGCAGAAGTATCAAGCCGCCCACACTTCCAAAGGAAGGCTACAAAAGAAGAGAGAGATCTATCTTAATTGGGGCTTTGGGATTTGATTAAGCAAGGCCCTGTGTCCTGAGCAGCTGTGTTCATTGCTCAGCCTAGGATTGTGGGTGAATGATTCCCTGTCCTAATTTGTGGAGGTCTGCACATGATCTTTATGTCCTCAGTATCTCTACACTTGTTATTTCCACTATACAGCTCTCTTCAGTTGTCAACAAGACCCAGCTTACAGCTATCAGATCCCTGCTCACATTTGTAGTTGATTGGTGTTGGGGTGATGCCTGCCTGACCTCTTCCCCTACAGACTCTGATTTCGTTGTTATTCTGTTCCTCTTGGGGTTGGAGCCAACAGTTGAATTCACCTTTTAGCTTTTTTACTTCAAGTCAACCTTAACGGAGACATCATAAGAACAATGAATTGTATTTTTTAAAAAAATGATGCCTAGAAAAACTCAGACTACATGAATGAATTTTGTCCTAGAGTACGCCCATGGATTTATTTGATAAATTCATAGGTTTAGAGATACAGTATTGGATCATTCTATTTGCTTTGATTTTTTGCACTTGTTTCCATATTATATATGTGTGTGAGTAGTGTCATTACTCTACACCATATGTGTCCTCACTAAACGTTCAAACTCCAACATGGGACATCATGCATAGGGAAGGTAGGCACAGACCACTCTCCTGTATTTGTCCAGTGAAATGAACCTCACCGCTCACAAAGTTCACAATGAATCACTTACCGGGCAAGTGGAGGTATATGGATGATGTTGATATGATTTTTCCATGTCTATTATACATTTGTAGGGTATAGGTTCCTGAGTCCTTCTGGGTGACATTTTGGAGCAGCAGGGATCCATTGCAATANACTGTCTCTCTACCGCTGTGCACAGGCCCTGGCCCATATAAATTGTTGTCCANTGTATACCATGCAATTCCTTGTGTCATATTTGTTAGCCCTTTGAACCAGGCAAAGGATGTAAGATTCNCTGGTAGATCATGGACAAGGAAAAGGATGTTTTCTCCTTCAGCCACTTGGGGTGGCAGTGATTCAATGGTCACATGGGCAGTGATGGTCAGGGGCCAGAAGGTTAAGAGGAAGGCTAGAAGGGAATTGAGAAAAACCACCAATATTAAATGAGTGTGATCATCACTCAGCTTAGGTGTGTGAGTAGGAGTATGCTGACCTTCTTTTCAAACATGAGCAATAAGACTTCCATTGAAGACTTCATAGTGTCTGAGTGTGTCACCAACTCTCTTATGAATTCTCTTGTAAGGTGTCGACTAGGTTGCCCCCTCAGTGTCCCATATCCCTCCTCACATAGAGTATTTGGTGTGAGGAGCAATGCCTCTCTGAACTCTTCCTCTGGAGAGTCCTCACTTTCTGATTTTTTTCTCTGTTCACTTTATGATGTGAGTCAACCCCTGGATTCAGATTTCAAGTATACTGACCTCAGGTCCACTAGATACAGGAACTTGTGCTGCTTTGTTTGTTTTTTGGTTTTGGTTTTAATTTACTACTGTTTTTTTAGACAGGGTTTCTCTGTATTGCCTGGGCTGTCCTGGAACGTGCTCTGTAGACCAGGCTGGCCTTGACCTCACAGAGATAATATGTCTCTGCCTCCTGCCTGCTAGGATAGAAGGCGTAAGTCACCACCTCCTATTCAGAACCAGGGATTTGCAAAGGCAAGATTAGTCTGAACTTTTTGGAAGGTTCTNTTTCTGAAAAAGTCTCAGACACAAGTGGATAAAGGAAAAAANAGGAAGGAAGAANGGAAGGAAGGAAAGAGAAATGTGTCTTCATGGATTTATATTCATAGTTCCCAGGTTTGGAGCTTACAACAATAATTATANNCAAGTANGAAATACAAGATTTTAGAATTACTTATGTAAATATATGTGTATTTGTGAAAGCAAGTCTTCTTGTGTATTTATGAAGATGTGTTCCAAAAATCTGTGTAGGGCCATATGTGTCTGGGTGTGCATGTGTTGGTNCATGCCACAGAATCTGTGTGGAGGGGGGCAGAGTAGAGCCTGCAGAAAGTCTGTTCCACTTACTCTGTGGGAGCTGANAATTGGTTTCAGGTTGTCATCTCCTCACACACTGAGTCATCATCTCTCTAGCCCTCCCCTCTTTGACNTCTATTTGCAGGGTCATGCTGTCATGATTGCAAACAGCCGTGTTCAAAACATTGCAGCCAATATAGTTCACTGTGAATATGGAGTGCTTGAGCCTTTTCTCTTACCTTCATTACCTGCTGTCCTCTGAGAGCTTGAGGCTGCTGAGCCTCTGTCCCTCACTGTACCTTGTCTCCATAACTGAAAACAGAAACTTCAAATTTCCCATCAAGATCTGCTCTCTTTAGGTGACTCCAGCCTGCCCCTCAGTTCCCCTCCCCACATAGTCAGAGATGAGGTGTACTTACCTGTGAGCAGAAGTCCCTGCCAGGGGGTACATTCTTTCCAGAGAAGCACAGAGGACTCCTCCATCAATCTTTTCACTTGCTGTCCTCCCTCTGAGGAGAAGCGCCTCAGCTCCAACACAGAACTCAGGCTCTGTGGTTCTTGCTCCTTCTGAGATGAGATTTTTCTTAGATAGCAGCACTTCCCAGAATCCAATGGTGATGTGGTTCGAGTCCTAGGCACTGCTCAATCCCTTCCACTCTCAGTGCTGTCCTGCATCCCTCTCAACTTCCCCTTTTGTTTCTCCTCCAAGCAACACATTGAGCAACAAGGCTGATAAACATCCNCATGCCCTCAGAGAACAACAGCTCATTCAAGGGATGACATCNGCCTCATCCTGGCCTTGGGACTATCAGCACCAAAGAGGGAGCCTACATCCTCTCTATATGTCCTTGTGACACAGANACACAGCAAACACACAGTCTACCCTGTGTTCTCAATACTCTGAGAAGGTGGTATTTACTTCAAACCTGCAGGAAGGTGACAAAAACGTCTCTGAGGGCTGGGAAGAGATCAGGTGAGGGATGTCGAGGGATGAAGATCAATCCTTTATCACTAATGTCACTAGTTAAATTAATTATCCAGGAGAGAGGCCCAGGAGCAGTTGTGNGAGGAGTTTAATGTACTCAGTTTTGGGGAAGAGTTGACTGGTGTGTCCTTGAAAGGAGTGTACACTCCATAGTCCTATGGAGGGTTTTAAGGCCACAGTCTAGCATATGTGTTGATTGTGCACGGGTCCTCTCTGATATTCCTGTATCACTGTTGCCCTTTCCTTGATGAATCCCTCATGGTAATTCTATCTTCCCCTATAAGAGATGCCATCAGGAAGGAGACTTTCATGGTTGCTATGCAGAAATATGTTCTCAAAGGAAGGAGCCAGTAGGTCAGAGCAGGGTCTAGGGAGGGAGCTCAAGGTTAGTAGGGACAGAGGTGGAAAGCAGTCTTCTAGGTCATGGCCCAGGGAAACAATTATTAGATCACTGAGCATGTAACCTGCTNTTCCACTGATTCCCTTGAGAATAATGGGAGAACTGAAATCTCATGTCTAGGGCTACAGCAAGCGTGGTCAAGAAACCAAATGTGAGCATCCCTGATATGTTCAGCACAGGTAGGATGGAGGGCCTATCATCCTCATCACTGTGCTCTTCAGTGCTCCTAATTCCTTCCACTTCTGGATGGGTCTAGACAGGTTTCGAGATTTGTCCTGGGAAGCCCTGGACTAAAGATGGAAGTAGTGTGAATCCAGAGGAAGGACATTCTCAGGAGGAGCCTTGTGCTCAGGTAACTTCAGAGCAAANTACTAGGATATTTCTCTTGAGGGTAAAAGGAAAGGACACAACCAGGCATAGTGGTGAATGCCTTTAAACCCACAGCTCAGGAGACACAGGCAACTGGAGAAAAGAAACTGGAGCCATATATTAGGGTGAATGCTGAACGATTGGAGAAACATAAAAGCCACAGCCAACCTCACGTTGCCAACTCCTCAGCTGATCTTGTTTCCTCAGACTGAAAGCCTCTGAGTCCTCACCCAAATGAATCTCTGCTGAACTGCTCAGAAGCCTCTAGTTAA
>LZPO01087268.1:86078-125230 GCA_001675575.1 Neotoma lepida | reverse complement strand
AAACACAGGCAATAATTACATTAACAATGTCTAGTCCATAGCATTTGACAAATTCAGAGAAAATACTCCATTATTTGTACTATCTTGGTGAGTCTAAAATGTTGCACCAAATTCACTTTCTATCCTAACTTGCTTTACCAACAGAAAACTTTCTTTTGATGTCCCTCAATCTTACACACTTTACACTTCTTTTGTGAATTTCATTTTGAAGTTGTTTAAAATGAAAGCTATAACTATAAAGTATTCAACTCCATCAGAGACCTGAGAAGGATACAATATTATCTGAGTAAACAGGAAAAGTAGAGCAAACAAATTTTAAAAATAAGAAATGACAGAAACAGCTGTCTGACTGGACACTCAACAAAGGTTCCTCGGCAACATTGGGGCATCCATCTTCGGCCTATAGGCCTAGAATATCACAGATTCATCTGTATTGCCAGAGTTTTGAAGGACTGTCCCACCGTGTCTTGGCAAAGTTCAGCAGTCACTCTCTTTTNTGTCCTGCTTGTCTAATTTGCACAGTATACTCTCAGAAGTCTAGGCAAGGGAAATTTTTTGCCCTGTGGCTAACCTTTGCCACAAAGAAAGTAAACTCCATGTGGAGTTTCTTTGATGCCCATCATCCTCTCTCAAGTAGGTTGATGCTGCCATGATAGGACATGTCTCAGTGTGATAATAAACATCTTCATGCTATTAAAACAATTTAAATGCCCAATTCTGTAGATCTCTGAAGTGTTTGAATACCACATGTCTATCTAAAATATATCACTGTTTGACCTTGGAAACATACCTAACATGACTACAAGATTGATTGTAATAGGTGTAATACCAGCTTGCATTTCTTTATTACCCTAAATAGTTTGCAATAATAAATTTGAAGGCCTAGAAAATTACATTATATTTTTAGATGAGTATATAGGTACAATACCTTGAACAATTCTAGAAATGTTTGTACACTNTGTTCTAACAAAAATAACATTAAATTTGTATCAATATAAAAAATCCGTATCAATATAAAGTACTTAAAACAAGTAGTTGCTTTTTTGGTCTAAAACTAGATTGAATAATCTATGTTTTTATCCTATGTCTATATCCCTCATCTTTTTTGAGCAAGATCCTTTGTTCAGCTTTTTTTACTGAACATTACTAATAAGAAGTTGGAACCAACTCCCCTAAACGATGACAAATATCCACAACCCACTGAAAACCAAAAAGCATACACAACACCCCTTGGGTATGTAGGTATCATGTTCTTAAAATTACTTCCTGCTGTTTGGGGGTGATGTCATATCTAGAGGACTCTGAAAAAAATTGGTATAATTTTGAAGTCCTAGGAGAGCTAGCTGTATCACTTGTTATCCTGTCTCTGTGTAATGAAAAAGTGAAGGGTTTATCTCAAATCCTTGCTAGAGTAGTCTGTAAGGCTGGACTATCTGAGCTAGCCACCTTGAAATTGTTTTGGATGCAGATTTTTTAGAGGACCTGTCTCTTATACACATCTAGATGTGTATACTTCTATCCCATACCAGATGGCTATTGTAATATGAGACAGAGACTGAATTTTCTTTTAATAACCTGCTTGGGTTTAGAAAAGGAGAGAGCCAAGCTTCAACTCCAAAGCCAGTTATAATTTTTAATTGAACTAGGATTATAAAAAGACCATTTGTATTAAATGATCGACATATTGAAGAATCAACCAGCCCTTGCATTTCTCTTCTATTTGTTGTTAAAAAGAAATCTAGTAAATGGAGAATGGTAATAGACCTAAGAGCAATTAANAAGGTNATTCAGCCAATGGATCTCTACAATCTGGAATTCTTTTGCCTAGTTTGTTACCTAAAGGATGGCCTCTTATACTTATCAACTTAAAATACTGTTTTGTCTCAATACCCGTACAAGAAAAAGACAGAGAAATATTTGCCTTCATGGTGCCTACTTATAATAATTCTCAGTTGGTTAAGAGATATCATTGGAGGGTTCCCCACAGGGAATGTTAAATACACCAACCCTGTGCTAATATTTTGTATGACAGCTATTGGAATTAATATGAAAACAATTTTCTAAATCCATAATTTATCATTTCATGGATGATATTTTACTAGCTGATTCAAATGTAGATACATTAGAAAGAATGTTTGAAGAACTAAAGAAAATTTTGCCCTGTTGGGGATTACAAACTTCTCCTGAAAAAATACACAGAGGAGATTCTATTAATTATTCAGAATATAAAATAGATCTATGAAAAGCTGTACATCAAAAAGTGTAAACTAGGATAGATCCATTATAGACTCTTTGACTTTCAAAAATTATTCAGAGACATTTCCTATCTATGGACTGTTGTTGGGGTAAAAAATGATAAACGGGGTAATTTGTTCAAAAGGTGACAAGGACTTAAATAGTCTAAGAGAATTATCAGCTAAAGCTGAGAGAGAATTGGCCTTGGTGGAAAAGAAAATACAGGAGGGACATGTGAATCATGTGGATCCAAAGCTTGATTGCATTTTGGTTATTTCACCATCTAAGCATTCTCTACTGGAATTTTAATGAAGAGGAAAAATATTATATTGGAATGGATATTCCTCCCAAATAAACAGTAAAAAATTAAAAACTTATATGGAAAAACTATCTGAGTTTATTTTAAAAAGAAAATACAGACATACTGACTCTCAGTATGCTGAAAGAGTGGTCTTATGAATTGAGACTGCAGAATTTATCCCTGATGAGTCAGAATTAACCATGTTATTTATTCAGTTACAATAAATAGGAAAAGGAAGCACCCTGCCTGGCCCTCTAGCAAAAGATAATGATGAGATTGAAAAGGAAATATGCTGGAAGCATCAGAATTTCATAAAAAAAAATCATGTCAATAGTAAGGGTTTAATAAAGGATTTTTCCATAACCTAGCAACAAGTCAAGGAAATGTCCCACGTGTTCTTTTTACATTCAGACTCCACTACCACAAGATGTAACCCAAAAAATCAGTGTGGAGAACTCTCAAAAAAACTGTAGACAAATTTACCACAGAACTCAAATACACCAAAGGATCAAAGGACTTGACATCCTACTCCACCAATACCTGTCAGCCATGGTCATTGCTACTCTATTCACAATAGCTAGAAAATGTAAACAACTTAAATGGCCTTCAACTGAAGAATGGGTTACAAAAATTTGGTTATATACAATGAAAATATATTCTGAGTTTTGATTCTGTGATTTATGTCATCCACTAGAGAACACTAGGTGACCTACAGCTTGTGTCTGTGGCTACAAGAGGAAGGGACACCAGGCTCAAATGCTGGGAAGTGGATTGATACTTAGGCAGACGTGCATTGCAGGGCTAGTCATCTTGAACACTGTGACTCCAGGCACAATGGAGTGAGTCTAGGGAGAGTTTGTGATATTTCCTGGTAATTCCTGGTCCAAAGTCATAAATATTATACATCTAGACAGTGGGCAGTCTCAGGAGAAGCTGAGTACCCCCAAAATATCAGAGGAAAGGCTTGTCATTTTATCTTAAGCTGAAGGCAGATGATNTCAGAATAGGAGTTGCACCTGCACCTGGCTGGTCTGTCCCTTGGTCTAACATCTTTGTCCAAAGGATATTAGGTAATGGCTTCGCATATGGGTAACAATGATGTTAATTATGATCTAAATAGGTGTGTTTTGTGCTCTCAACTAAAGTCTCTGTGCCCTAGTTGTGCTTCTGTAGATCTAGCCTGGATCATGAGTACACTATTTCTCACCCATGGGCTGTCTCATGTGGTAGGAAGGACTTTCCAAGGTGTAAAGTGTCTTTAAGGGCAAGTTGATTTCTTTTTGTCACAAACTCATGACTTCTGTCCCCTTCATTAATTTCTACAAAATCTCCTATAAGGAGGGGCCACCAAGGTTTTGAAACATGCTCATGCTCTGTTTTTTCCCAAATGAAAGGAGAAAGCTCCTCTGCAGACAACCGAGAGGAGATTGGCCTGTGTGGGACCTCTGACACATGCAAAGGTCTCATTCGACCAGTGTTGGCCTCTCACTACCTGCTGACTGACCAGAGTATGAAACAAGGTAAGCACAGGAGATGGATGGTAATCTGAGTGCTCAGAGGTGGTGAACCCTCCTGTTCCTTGAGGGAGAAACACAGACTTTGNGACATATGAGCTGAGATACAGAGCTTAATGATAGACAGAGNTATGACAACCATGCAGAACAAAGTGCTGTCTCCCTCAAGGTGTATTGACCACCACTGATCAGCATGGGCCAGTGCCCTCCAAATCTTTGCTGTGTATGGCTGTCCTATAGATAGGTGGTGATGAGCATTCCCATGTTGCTTCCCTGAGCATCCTCACAAACTGTCCTCAGGACATGATGTGTGAACAGAAACCTCAGCCAGGAAACTAGGAGCAGGCCTACTTTTCAGTGGTCTTGCTCTACCACAACATGAGCCATTCTGCTCATAATGTCAGCTAACTGACATTAGCCACTGGTTACCTAAGGATACAGCATGAATCTAAGATGATCTAGGAATATGAAGGATTCAGCAAGCTTTCAACAATACCTTTTTTCATGGATTCTAATGTTCCTTCTCCCATCTGTATGGGCAATTAGAGCGCTTTTGTGAGGTTAAGGTGGGTAGTGTCTATATGACATAGAATATAAGAGCAATAACTTGCTGAAACTGGACTGATAGACCTGGTATATTCAACATAAAGCTGATTATGTTGTGTTTCATAGCAGAAACTAGAGACACCTGGGGAACCTCAAGTAATTGCCTCCTTCAGCTTGGCCTGTCAGTATGTATGGGGACTATTTACTTGTTATAGATTGATATGTGAGCAACCAGGGCACTATGGATATTGTCATTCCCAGGCTATACAAGAAGAAAGTAACTAAGAAAATCATGGAGATTATGCCAGGAAGCATCATACTTCTATGGTCTCTATTTGACTTCCTGTTGGTTAGAATAATGATACAAATAAATAATACCTTCCAAAANCAATCAATCAAAAGTTGGTTCTTCAAAGTAATTAAAAGTTTTGATAAAGTTTAACTAGATTAACATTGTTTTGAATATATTAACATTATTAATATTAGAAGTGAAATTTAACCTTACAGTCCATTTTCAGAATTTTAAGAATTCCATGAGTACTAAATATTTATTTGCTAATTTTTTAGTCACCCAGATGAAAAGGCACTTTCCCAGAAGCCCAGAACCTACAGAGATAGAAGCATGAAGAAATACAAAATTGATGCCATTTGACAAAAATGAATAGTCTTTTTGATTTGTTTTGTTTTTCATTGCAGGATTTCTCTGTGTAGCCCTGGATACCCTGGAACTCCCTTTGTAGACCAGGCTGGCCTCAAACTGACAAAGCTCTGCTTATTTCTGTCTCCCAAGTATTGGGATTAAAGATAAACACTACCACCACTCAGCTAAAGTGAACAGCTGTTAAGGATGAAAACAGACAAACTAGGAAGAGAATACTATGCCAGTACAGTAGCGGGCACATGAAAATACAGACACCAACTCTGTACTCAGTGGGGACACAGAATTTTTCCTCTAAGCTGTGGATCAACACAAGTATGCTGTGGTGGCCAATTCTTTTTGGCGTTCACTTAGGAGTCTTATACAGAATAATTAGGCAAGACAAAAAAGTGAAAGGTGGCCAACTTATTGCTTGTAAAAAAGGTCTGCAGATGACATGAGCTTATTTTCAGAAAATGTTAAACATTCTACAGAAGTTTCTGGAACTCATGAGAAAACACAGCAACTGGAGCTGTACAATTGTAAACTAATATTGAACATAATTAGATATTCTGTTTTGTCACATGCATAGAGAGAAATAGATGGGGTTACACAGGGCTGGAGGGAATAGGACAAGTTTAAATGGGCTTTGGGAATGGACAGTGGTATTGGCCACNTGACCATGTGATTGTGTTCTTGCCGCTTCAAAATGGNCAAAGTGAGAAATTCGTATGTGTCACGAAAGTTAACAGAATACGAATCGTGTGTGATGACACCCTGTGAATGCCACTCTCAGGACAGCAACAGTCCAGGTCAGCCTTTTGCCATGTTTTTTAACATGAGTGCATCAAATAAACTGTGGATCAAAACTATTTAGGAACCAGTTATATCCACAGAGAATGAGAGAAGTCCCTTCTNCTGTCACTATTCCTCACTTCACATGAATGAGTGGTGTCTAGGCAGCATTGATGTTATATGAATCAGTTCTCCACAGAATATATTTGGGTATATGAAAGGATGCATTTTCTCCATACAAACATTACCCAATGGTAACAGAGGACTCAGAACATACAGAAGTTTGGGGGCTCATGAAATTAATTTCCATTGATTCTGTGCATTGGCTATATAATTNATCCAAACCTATGTTAATAACTCCTTTGCAATTCTGTTTACTACATAGACTTCTTCTTTTCTATTTTAGAAATGGAGTCACTGTGTCCTGGCCTTTTCTTGTACACTGTTTTACCAAAGGATTACAGGCATGAGTCACCACGTACTTGAGTGGTGACTGATCATATTCATCACATAAGTTTTGTCTTTGTTGTACCCTATCAATAAGAAATAACTCTTACATTAAGCACCAATCAGGTGGGCAATATTAGATTGAGCATATATGGTATGGAAGAAAGAGAGAGAGAGAGACAGAGAAAGAGACAGAGGGGGGGGGAATGGTTCAGGATCTGCACACATAGGCATATCTGAAGAGATAAGAGAGAAAGGGAGCAGGCTGAGATGTTGGGGGAGCTGATCCTTTGACCAGCAGCNAGACAGGGAAAAGCAAATCCTGCACTATCAAGACAAGGGAAAGCAAATCCTGCCCTTTATCTGGGCAGCACAAATAGAAATGATGCTGTTGATAAGAAAACAGGTAAGATTTTAAGCATGGGAGACCTTGTCTCACCCCTCATTTGCCACATGGCCAAATGGGTTAGGGAAATTTACCCATGCCCTGCCACCACCTATCATTGCCTAAGGCAGGTGGGAAAGCTGACCCTGAGGTCATAAGAGTGAGAGAACTATCCCTGACCCCTACAAGGTGCAACANTTGGGAGAGCAGGCTCTACACTTCTCCAGGAAAGCACAATAGAGTAAAACCTGTTAGGCAGTGTGGTTAAGCAAGCCTTGAAGTTTAGAACATGCGAGAGCTGTCCCCATCACCAACCTGTCCTATGGTGGCATGAGAAGGGGAGAATTGCCCTCCTTCCCTGTCTATCAATGCCTGAGGCAGGAGTGACAACTGGCCCTGAGATCACAAGAGTGGGAGAGCTATTCCTGCCTCCCACCAGCTACAACACTTTGTAGATCAAGCCCTGCACACTATCTGGGGAACAAAATAGAGCCTACCTGCAGGGGTCATGGGAATGTACAGCAGTGACAACTATTATTTAACAAGTTGATCCCCCAGATGCATGATTCCCTGTTTGGGCCCCCACTTGGCAAAGCCATAAACTTATTAACTGTGAATCACTTGTGTTTTTTTGTCCACAATTTTCACAGTTGTCATTTGCTATGCCTCCCTAAAAAGAACAGCTGTGAGGTCATTCCACAGCACTTTGGTTGTGTGTTTTATGCTTTGGGGGCACACATTTAGCTGTGGATGGTCAGGAAGATGATTTCTATTTAAGCTGTAAAATTCTGATGAACAGAAATAATGCCAGAATATTCTCCTTTACTGACACAGGAAAGTAACAGTATTCTCAGTCTCAAAGACAGCTAACTGTAGACTACAGAATGAATTCAAAACCGACTAAGCTGCCCCTGCAGAAAATANACAAAGACTAATTCCCAACTGTNGTTTATTGCTGAATCAAGGCCAGACTGTTTACATTGAAATATAACTTCCTGCAATAGTTCTCTTTCTGCATGTACCCTGACCTCTCAAGGTTCAACCACTTGTTTACTGTCTGGGATCCTTAACCAACATAGAACTATGTGCANGAGTAAATGTGAAATTATGGCCTAAGAGAAACAACATAACTTATGTTATGAGTATGGGTACTGCCCTAAATATAACTTATAATTGTCCAGAGTTGGATTGCAAGCCAGGAGCAGTGGTGTGGAGAAAGATATCTGTGTAGAGCTATATGAGAGCTGCTGCAGAATGTGAGTGAAGTGTGTGTGTGTGTGTGTGTGTGTGTGTGTGTGTGTGTGTGTGTGTGTGTGTGTGTGTGTGTGTTGAGTAATAGGTAAAGAAGAAGCATGAGCGAAGTTTGAGTGAGTGGGTGAAAGAGTGAGTAATGAGTGAGTGAATAATGTAGAAGAAGTATTTTTGTGTGAGTGAGAGGGAGAGCTGTTTGAAAGAGCTGCTGCCACATACAGGAACTGTGCCTAGGAACTGTGTAAAGTGCTGTGTTGTCAGAAAGGTGTATATGAGGTATTTAGCTGTGGCTGTGTGGAGATTTGTCACTGTGTGGAGACAAGGAAGATGAAACTGTATAGAAAAGAGATGTAGAAGAGAAATATGAGTAAAAGAAAGATGTATAGTCATGTGAAATAATGTATATATGTAAAGAATGTAGATGTGTAAATATAGATGGTCAAGAATGAGAGATTATTTAAGTTGAAGTAAAAGAGAAGGTTACCAT
This sequence comes from Neotoma lepida, assembly GCA_001675575.1. NCBI lineage: Eukaryota > Metazoa > Chordata > Mammalia > Rodentia > Cricetidae > Neotoma > Neotoma lepida. The sequence goes on along the minus strand of LZPO01087268.1, from coordinate 116,632 downwards.
CAGGGAAGAATGTGTTTGTTCCTTTTTTCTTAGGTTACCAGCAGAAGCAAGTGTGTTGCATTATTTCCCCTCAGATAAAAAAGTTCATGTGAAAAAATGTATGTAATTAAAGATATGTAGCTGTATGCAGCAGTGTGAAGATATGCAGCGGTGTGGAGGCAGAATCAGAGAGCACTTTTAAGATGAAGTAAAAGAGAAAGTTACCATCAGAAAGCATGTTTGTTTCCTTATTTTAAAATTCAGATAGATAGAAACTTATTTCTACATTCCCTCAGATAAAAATGTTTTCTTAACTCCTTGCTACTTTGACACATTCATTTTATTTGCCCTGGATCAGATCATGGGAGNTAGTCTCCCATGGTCTGCATTATCAACTCTGTTGGGCGAGGCTTGGGTGAGTCTGCCAAGAATTTGTAAGTGGGGGAGAGAGCTGTCCCCACTAGTCATCTCTCATGTGGTGGTGTGGGAGGGTGATAGATGCCTCCTTACCCTTCACCCATTATGGTCTGTAACAGAGGAGAAAGCTGACCCACCTCCTTCCCAGCTGCAGCACTCAGNAGTCAGACCCTGCCTCTCATTTAGGACAGCAGTGCTGTCCAGTGGCCAGAGTTGAGGGTGACACAGCCCTGATGTGATGAGCAAAGGAGAGCCGTTCCCATTACTCATCTGACAGGTGGTAACTTGGGTGGAGGAGAGATGTCCTCTCCCACCTCTCATCCATAAACTACTGAGACAGATGGAGGAGATGGTCCTGGGGTCATAAGAGTAGCAAAAGAGCTGTCTCTAGTCATCACCAGATGCAGAATGTGGAGGACTGTCCCCTGTACCTCACCTGGGAAACAGAATAGAGCTGGCCCTATGGTATAGGTGTGGAAGAGAATAGACCATGTGGGTGTGAAAGCAGGATAACCAGCCTCATCTCTCTGTCATTACTACAAGAGGTGAATTGCCTGGGACAATGATGGAGAGCTCAGCCTGGTTGTGAGGACAGGGGAGATCTAGCTGGCAATGAACCCTATAGCTGCCCAGATCCAGAAACAGGGTTAGGACTTGTCCTGCCCACAAATCCACCCCGTTTATAATCTACTGGAGCATGTGAATTGACCTGACCAAAGACCAAAATCTGTAGGATCTCCACAATACAGATCAACAGCAGGATATCCAAGAACAATTCTACTGAGGGCCCAGCATCGATGGTGTAGTAGAAACCAAAGGCCTTGAACCAAACCCATGACTCTTTGCAATGAACAGTTGCAAGTAAAGATATATGGACAAAAGGCATTACTGCATGACTCCCTGTGTCACACTGCATTTTCCATGATGATCTTTTTATTTTTTTCCTTTCTTAAAATTTGTTCTCTTAAATTTTGTTTTATTTTTGGGGCAGTTGTAAAGATGGAGGATGAATGGGAAGAAACAGGGAAACCAAGGTGATCAAAATATATGATATAAAAGATGCATAAAATAAATAAAAAGAAATAAACTTAAAACAAAGTACAAAAAAATAGAAATGCCACCATTCTGCATTAGGATGAGATGAGAGAGGTCACTCATTCACCACAGCCAGCCTGGTCTTTGAACTGACTGGGTTGGAGACCACACCAGCATCCTCCTTCCTGACAAGATCTGTGCTCAGACATCACTTTTCCAGGGACAGTGTCATCCTTTCTGTGCTGCTGTCTCCAGTTATTGAATATCCACCAGGTGGATATTCCAGCATCAGGGGAGAGGCAGGTGAGGACAATAGAGCTCTGTACTGGGTCTGTGATGTCTGTGACTTGGATAAATGGCTGTGTCACAGGCTCTGCAAAGAAGGATAGGAGGGGAAATATGATAGTAGTCCTTCAGTTATCTCAACCAGCCCCTCTGAAGTCGACAGATACTTCAAAAAACACTTTGAGGGTGGAGACATTGGGTCTGTGACAACAGAGAGATTACTTGTGGTTCAGATCTAACACCCATGGCATTTGAGACCCTGACTTAGCCACTCTTTTCTGGGTCTCTATTTCCCTTCACTAGTTCAGTGTGTGATCATCATTGTGTCCCTGAGTTAAGCTTAGATATGAACAGTGGTCTCCTGTTAGAATGGGGGAGCTGCTCAAGTCAGCAGCATCTGTTACTGTACACCTGCAGAGGAATATTCTCTAGGTAGAACCCCTGAGGAAAATCAACTGCCTGGAGTAACTTTGTTCTCTGTCCTTCCCCTCGGGGATCTTCAACTTCCTGTGAACTCTCAAGCCCATCAGAAAAGTTGACTTATGTCCACTGAGTATGCCCAGCATATTTTTATTTGTGGTTACTACACTCTGGATAGTTTCACTTCTGTTAAGAATGATTAACCCAGCTGGGTGGTGGTGGCACGTGCCTTTAATCCTGGCACTTGGAAGGCAGAGGCAGAGGATGTTGTAAGTTAGGGGCCCGACTGGTCAACAGAGTGAGTTCCAGGACAGGCTCCAAAGCTACAGAGAAACACTGTCTCAAAAAACAAAACAAAACAAAAAAGGATGATTAACCCACCTCATCCCCCCACCCATTGCAGCCCCAGTTGCAGACCAGCAGATAAGACTCCTGCCAATAGGTCTGACAAACACCACAGAAATCAGAACCTGTAATCTACAAGCCCCTCTCTGTTTCCCAAACCCACACATACATTAAAAAACAACATAAAGACCAATATGGCACCAACAGAATCTAGTGGTTCTACTATAGCAAGACCTGAATACCTCAATGTAGAAAAAACAAAAGAAAATGACCTTAAAATGACTTTATTAAGATGAAAGGCACATTCCAAGTGGAAATGAAAATTCCCTTCAAGAAATCAAGGAGAAGACAAACAAAAATTGGAAGAAATCAATAAATCCTTTAAAGAAAGTCAAGAAAACCAAGAAAAACACAATCAAACAGATGGAGGAAAGAGTTCATGACTTGAAAATTGAAATAGAGGCAGTAAAGAAGACACAAACCGAGGGAATGCTGGAAATGGAAAATCTGAGTAAATGAACAGGAACTTCAGATGCAAGCACAACCAAGAGAATTCAAGAGATGGAAAAGAGAATCTCTGTGGATGAAGATACAATAGTGGAAATAGATTCATCAGTCAAAGACAACAGGGTCCCCTAAAGTCAACAAAGTCATAACACAAAATATCCAGGAAATCTTGGACACAATGAAAAGATAAAACCAATGAATAGTAGGAATAGAAGAAGGAGAAGAATACCAGCTCAAAGGAACACAAAATATATTCAACAAAATCAGAAAAGAAAACTTTTCCAACCTAGAGAAGGAAATGTCTATGAAGATACAAGAAGCTTACAGAACTTCAAATGGACTGAACCACAAAAAAGTCCCCTCACCACATAATAATCAAAACATTAAACACACAGTTTAAAAGGAATATTAAGATCTGCAAAGGAAAAAGGCCAAGCAACATATAAAGGCAGACCCATCAGAATAACACCCAACACCTCAGTGGAAACTCTGAAAGCCAGAAGGTCCTAGACAGACACTATGCAGATGTTAAGAGACAATGGATGCCAGACCAGATGACTAAAACCAGCAAAACTCTCAATCACCGTAGATGAAGTAAAGTAGATATTCCAGGACAAAACAAGGTTTAAACAATACCTATCACAAATTCAGTTCTCCAGAAAGCACTACAATGAAAAATCCAACATAAGGAATTTAAATGCATGTACAAGAACACAGGCAATAGATAATCCTACACCAACAAATCCCAAAGAAGAGAAACACACACACATTACCACTAAAAGTAACAGGAATTAACAATCACTGNTCAATAATATCCCTTAATATAAATGGATTCAACTTGCCTATAAAAAGACACAGGCTAACACAGGATATGAAAACAAGATTTATCCTTCTCATGCACACAAAAAACACACCTCAACTTCAAAGACAGTCACTACATCAGAGGATTGGGGTAGGAAAAGACTTTCCAACCAAATGGATTTAAGAAGCAGGCTGGTGTTGTTATCCTGATATCTAACAAAATAGACTTCAAACAAAAATTAATCAAAAGAGATTGAGAAAGACATTACATATTCATCACAGGAAAAATCCATCAAGATGAAGTCTTAATTCTGAATATTTATGCCCCAAATACAAGACTACCTACATATGTAAAAAAAAATTAATAAAGCTTAAATCACACAACAAACCCCATGCACTAATAGTGGCAAATTTTAACACCCCACTCTCATCAATGGATAGATCTGCCAGACAGAGACTAAAGAGAGAAATAAAGAAACTATCCAATGTTATGATGCAAAAGGACCTAAGAGATATCTACCCAACATTTCACCCAAATGAAGAGAATATACCTCCTCTCAGCACCCAATGGAACCTTCTCTAAAACTGAACATATACTCAGTCACAAAGTAAATTTCAACAGATATGGAAAAATTGGAATAACCTCCTGTATTTTATCAGACCACAATGGCTTAAACTTAGAATTCAACAACAACACAAATTACAGAAAGCCTACAAACTCATGGAAACTGAAAAATTCTCAACCAAATCACCACTGAGTAAAAGAAGAAATAAGAAAGAAATTAAGACTTCCTAGAATTCAATGAAAATGAATGTACAGCATAACCAAAATTATAGAACACTACAAAAGCAATACTAAGAGGAATGTCCATGGCTGTAAATAACTACATAAAGAAGTTGGAGAAATCTCACACTAGAGACTTAACAGCATAGCAGAAAGCTCTAGAACAAAAAGAAGTAAACTCACCCAGGAGAAGTAGACAACAGAAAATAATCAAACTGAGGGCTGACATCAACAAAATAAAAAACAAAGAGAATAGGACAAAGAATCAATGAAACAAAAAGTTGAGTCTTTGAGAAAATCAACAAGGTACACAAACTCTTATGAAAACTAGCCAAAAGGCAGAGAGAGCACATCCAAATTAACAAAATCAGAAACAAAAAAGGAGATAATATAACAGTCAACAAGGAAATCCAGGGAACCATCAGGACATACTTCAAAAACCTTTACTCCGTGAAACAGAAATAGCTAAAAGAAGTGGACAGTTTTCTGGAAATGTACCATTTACCAAGGTAAATCAAGATCAGATGAACAATTTAAAAAGACCTATAACTCCTATGGAAATAGAAGCAGTCATTAAAATTCTCCCCCCCAAAAAAGCCCAGGTCAAATTAGTTTCAGTTGGTGCAGATTTCTACATCAAGAAGAGCTAAGACCAATACTCTTCAAACGTTCACAATAGAAACAGAAGGAACATTGCCAAACTCTTTTTATGAGGCTACAGATACACTGATACCCAAACCACACAAAGATGCAACTTAAAAAGAGAATTACAGACCAATATTCCTCATGAACATTGATGCAAGATACTCAATAAAATACTGACAAACCAAATCCAAGAACTCATCAAACAAAATCATCAACCATGAACAAATAGTCTTCATCCCAGAGATGCAGGGATGGTTCAACATATGAAAAGCTGTCAATGTAATACATTATATAAACAAACTGAAAGAACAAAAACCACATGCTCACCTCACTAGATGCTGAAAAAGCCTTTGACAAAATCCGACACCCCTTCATGATAAAGGTCTTGGAGAGATCAGGAATACAAGGAACATACCTAAACAAATAAAGGCAATTTACAACAAGCTGACAGCCACCGTCAATTAAATGGAGAAAAGCTCAACATGATTCCACTAAAATCAGGAACAAGAAAGACAAGGATGTCCAATCTCCCAATATCTTTTCAGTATAGTACTTGAAGTTCTAGCTAGAGCAATAAGACAACAAAAGGAGATAAAGGGGATACAAATTGGAAAGGAATAAGTCAAACTTTCATGATTTGCAGATGATATGATAGTATACATAAGTGACCCCAAAAATTCTACCAAGAAACTCCTACAACTAATAAATACATTCAGTAATGTGGTAGGATACAAGATTGACTCAAAACCTCAGTAGCCCTCTAATATACAAATCATAAATGGGTCGAGAAAGAAATCAGAGAAATATTACCCTTTCCAATAGCCACAAATAATATAAAATACCGTGGAGTAACTCTAACTAAACACGTGAAGGGTCTGTATGACAAGAACTTTAAATTTCTGAAGAAAGAAATTGAAGAAGATATCAGAGAATGGAAAGAACTTTCATGCCCATGGATAGGTAGTAACAGCATGATAAAAATGGCAATCATACCAAAAGCAATCTACAGATTCAATGCAATCCCCATCAATATCCCAACAAAATTCTTCACCGACCTAAAAAGAACAATATTCAACTTCATATGGAAAAGCAAAAAAACCTAGGATAAGTAAAACAGCCCTTTACAATAAAGCAACTTCTGGAGGCACTGCCATCCCTGACTTCAAGCTCTATTAAAACCAGCTGGTTATTGGTATAAACACAGACAGATAGATCAATGGAAACAAACTGAAGACCCTGACATTAATTGCCCCATATATTAACACAGGTTTTTTGACAAAGAAGCCAAAACTGTACAGTAGAAAAAAGAAAGCATCTTCAATAAATGGTGCTGCCATAACTGGGTATCAACATGTAGAATATTGCAAATAGATCCATATCTATCTCCAAGCATAAAATTCAACTCCAAGTGAATCAAAGACCTGAACATAAATCCAGCTACAATGAGCCTGATAGAAGAGAAAAGTATGAAGTAATATATTGGCACAGGGGAAAACTTCCTAAATGTAACACCAGTAGCACAGACACTGAGAGCAACAATTAATAAATGGGACCTCTTGAAACTGAGAAACTTCTGTAAGGCAAAGGACATAGTAAGGAAGACAAAAATGACAGCTTATAAAATGGGAAAAAAATCTTCACCAACCCCACATCTGACATAGGGCTGACCTCCCAAAATATATAAAGAATTCAATAAACATCGAAGTACAAACAATTCAATTACACAATGGGCTACAGAGCTAAACAGATTTCTCAACAGAAGACTCTCAAATCACCAGGATCCTCTGGTAGAGCAGTATGCTTTGAAACACTGAAAGCAGCCAGTAGGTGTGAGAATGCTGTCATTGAGCTCCATATGTGTAGGGACAAGGGTGGATACCAGGCTACAACCAAAATCATGATTCCTGGAAATTCTTTTCTAGATGTTGATTCTAGAAAAAGATTTAAGGAATTGCTCAACATCCTTAGGCATCAGGGAAAGGCAAATCAAAACGACTCTGATATACCATCTTACACCTCTCAGAATGTCTAGGATCAAACAGACTGATGACATCTTGTCTTGGAGAAGATGTGGAACAAGGGAAACACTCCTCCACTCTTGGTGGGAGTGAAAACATCTACAGTCACTTTGAAAATCAGTGTGGTGACTTCTTAGAAAATTGAGAGTGTCAATCAACTTCACAACCCAATGATATCACTCTTGGGAAGGTCATGGTACCCAAGGGGAGGAAATGATTGTCCTCTGTGGTCCAGCTCAGGAATTCTCTCCTGCAGGCAAGTTGTAAAAGAGGTCCTGATTTGGACAGCTCCCAGACATGAGGTGCAGTTCCTCTAGTAATCATTAGGTGGCTGTAGAAGGGCACAGAACCAACATCTAGAAAAGAATTTCCAGGAATCATGATTTTAGTTGTAGCCTGGTATCCACCCTTGTCCCTACACATATGGAGCTCAATGACAGCATTCTCACACCTACTGGCTGCTTTCAGTGTTTCAAAGCATACTGCTCTACCAGAGGATCCTGGTTACCCTCCTCACTCCAGGGATCTCCCTTGGGAAATTCACTTACAGAGTTTTGCTACATCCTAGGAAAGACTCAGAAAACCCATGGTACGGATCAGCAAACACAGGAGGTTGGAGGGTCACTCAGAAAGTCTTCCTAGGATGATGAAGCAACTGACCTCTCTCCAGGACTCAGGTCACCTCCTATTTCACACCCAAATTCAACTTCTCACACAAATCCTATATAGCAATGCACCCTGACTACTGAGTTCATTGAGAATGGGTCTGCCCCATTTCCCATGCATCACTCACCTGATCCTTTTCCATCTTTGGCAGACATACCTGACACCTTCCTTCAGGTTCTACATTCCACATTCTTAGAGCTTTGAGAACCTAGGTACTTAGCTGAGATTCTGTGTCATAAAGGACACTTTGGGTGAACATGCGGTGTGTGAGCTGTTGTTTTTCTAAGCAGGAGAAGATTATCAGTCTTGTTGCTCAGTGTGTTGTCTGGAGGACTGAAAAATATTTACAAAGAAGTTGACTAGGACATGAGACAGAACTAAGATTTAAAGAGGCAGAGAACGATCTTGGAAACCATGCTGATGACAATCAGGATTACCCTGTCTGGAGGCTGAGCTCAGAGGAAGTAAGGCTGCAGAGCTTGGGGACAAGTGCTGGAGCAAAAGATGTCCTCCACAAATGGAGGGCAGAGCAGGCAGAAGCCTCCACAGAGGCCCACTGTGTATTTCCCTGCAAATGATGCAGTCCCTGGTAGTAGTTCCTGCTCACAGGCGAGGAGAACACTTCCAGATACTGTGTGGGAGGAGATCTCAGAGACTGGATGGAATATCCTGAGGTGCAAGGACAGGAAATGCTCCCTCAAGTTGTCCCCTGACTTCCATCTTGATACTTTGACCTTCACTCACCCATACGTGCAGGATGGCATATACCTGCACAGACAACCACACTCATATTCACCTCCACACCCCTACACTCCCTGTACATGCATAAGTCAATGTAACCTGGAGTTGTAACTTGTTTCAGTAGCTCCACACATGAGAATTTTATTATCACCTGGACCTGCAAGACCCTGGGATATTCATTCTTCTGTGGACCCACAAACCTGATGCTGTCCAGGTATCTGGCCTTCCAGAAAGATCAAACTAATTTTTATTAACAAGACCCTATCCCTGCTGGACTGCTAGACAGATGAGGAAGCCCATCTCTAAGGGAAGTCAGGGGTTGACTGAATCTGGAGAGAGAAGAAACCAAAAAGGTCAGAAGGTGAGGACTGGAGGTCTGAGGAAGAAAATGTGAGATACATGTATCCTGTGTATGAGAAGGCTTGTGATGACAGTGAGCACAGAGACATATCCATAGTGAGTTCTACACAGAGTAAATGACTCAGTCAGTTGGAACAAGGTCAATGGTAACTTTCTTCTAGTTGTACAGACACTCCAACCCACTTCAGCTGAGTGATGGACCTAAGTTTTTTAGTTCATAGGCTCCATCTTTTCACCAAAGACAATATTTGTCTCAATATTAATGAATTTATCTCTCTTTCATCCTACACTCCCTTTTAGCCTGTCAGCACCCTCATATCACAGCCCAGGTCACTTGAGTCCATGCTGCCCAATGCTTTTGAAGGGAAAAACACTATACTACTTGTTCATAATATCTCAGAGAATGGTTGATACCTTTTCTGGTACAAAGGATTAGCTTTTTTTTGTTTTATTTAAAAAATATTTTTATTCATTTTATATACCAACCAAAGATTCCCCTCTCTTCCTTCCTCCTGCTCCCTCAGGATCCCCGACCCCCATACCCTCATCCAAAAGGGTAATACAACCCATGAGGAGTCATCAAAGCATGGTACATTCAGTTAAGGCAGGACCAATTCCCTCCTCCCTGCATCAAGGGTGAGCAAGGCATCTGACCATAGGTAATGGACCAGATCATGCACCAGGGAAAGATTTTGATCCTACTTCCAGAGTACCCTGAAACAGACAAAGTTACACAACTGTCTCCCTATGCAGAGGGCCTAGTCCAGTCCCATGCAGGTTCCACAACTGTCTGTCTAAACTTCATGAGTTCCTATGAGCTTGGCTCAGTTCTCTCTTTAGATTTCCCCAACATGATCTTGAGCCCCCTTGCTCACATAATCTTTCTTCCCTCTCTTCACCTGGACCTGGTGCTTGGCTGTGGATCTTTGCATCTGCTTCTATCTGTTACTGAATGAAGGCTCTATGATGACAGTTAGGGTATTAACCAATCTGCTTACCTGTGTTGGGCGTTCAGACATTTTCTCCACTATTGCTAGTAGTCTAACCTGGATTCACTCTTGTGGAATCCTGGGAATTTCCCTAGCACTAGGTTTCTCCCTTATCCCATAATATCTTCCTTTCTCAGGATATCTCTTTCATTGCTCTCCCACTCTTTCCCTCTCCCAACTCATTCATCCCATTCCCTCATGTTCTCATCCCACATCCCCTCCCCTCTATTGACCCCCTATCCTCAGTTTACTCATTACTCTCTTTATCCCCTTCCCATGGTGATCCATGTGTCTACCTTTGGGTATTCCTTANTAGCTAGTTTCTCTGGAGTTGTGAGTTGTAGTCTGGTTATCAGTTGGTTTACATCTAGAATCCACTTATGTTTGTGCTTCTGAATCTGAGTTCCCTCACTCAGGATAGTAAGTAGTTCCATCCATTTGCCTGCAAATTTCACGATGTCATTTTTTTTAACAACTAATACTCCACTGTGTATATGTACCACATTTTCTTTATCTATTCTTTTGGTGAGAGGCATCTAGAATGTTTCCAAGTTCTGGCTATTATGAATAATGCTGCTATGGACATAGTTGAGCAAGTGTCCTTGTGGTATGATTGAGCATGCCTTGGGTATATGCCCAAGAGTGATATCATTGGTTCTTCCCAATTATCTGAGAAGTCGCCATACTGGTTGTCAAAGTGGCTGTAGATATTTGCACTCCCACCAAGAGTGGAGGAGTGCTCCCCTTGCTCCACAATCTCTCCAAGATAATATGTCATCAGTTTTTTGACCCTAGCCATTCTGAGAGGTGTAAGATGGTATCTCAGAGTCATTTTGATTTGCATTTCCCTGATGTCTAAGGCTGCTGATCTAAACTGGGTGTGCCTTTACAAACTGTTTAAACCATAAATTGGGCTAAAAGTGAAATAAAATAAAGTAAAAATTAAAAACAAATCACGTGTTCATCATGATATTGTTGGAAACAGCAAAAATCCATTGGTGCATATTGTCTCTCTGCCACTAATTGCAGGCCCCAGTAAGCTTTGATGAATGGTTATCACATCTGTACATGTTCATAAATGTCAACTGCAGTTGCTCCTTTCCATCGGTAAAATTTTCTTTATAGGGATAAAAATTAAAATAAAATCTAATTAAAGTTTATCAAAACTTTTAATCACTTTGAAGAACCAACTTTGATAGATTGATTTTGTAAACTATTATTTATTTGTTTCATTATTCTAACCAACGTGAAGTCAAATAGAGACCATAGAAGTATGATGCTTCCTGGTGTAATCGCCATGATTTGCTTAGTTACCATCTCTTTGTATAGCCTAGGACAACCTGCCTAGGAATGGCAACATCCATAGTCCTCTGGTTACCCACACATCAATCTATAACAAGTAAATGGTCCCCATATGTACCCACAAGCCAAGCTGAAAGAGGCAATTACTTGAGGTTTCCCAGGTGTCTCCAGCTTCTGTTATGAAATACAACATAACCAGCTTCATGTTGAATACACCAGATCCATCAGTCCAGTTTCAGCAAGTTATCACTCCTATATTATATGTCGTATAGTCACTACCCATCTGAACCTCACAAAAGCTTTCTAACAGTCCACACAGATGAGAGAAAGGACATTAGAATCCATGAAAAAAGGTGGTTTTGTTTAAAGCCTGCTGAATCCCTCACATTTCTAGATCATTCCTAGATTCCTACTTCACCCTTTGGTAATCAGGTGCTAATGTCAGTCATCATGAACCATGTGAGCAAAATGTCTAATCTTGTGGTCCAGCAGGACTACTGAAAAGTAGGCCACCTCCTAGTCTGCTGGTTGAGGTTTCTGTTCACACATCATGTCCTGAGGACAGTTTGTGAGGATACTCAGGGAAGCAACANNGGAATGCTCATCACCACATATCTATAGAATAGTCTTAAACAGTAAACATTTAGAAGATATTGGCCCATGTTGGGCAGTGGTGGTCAGTGCATCTTAGGGACTCAGCACTTTGTTCTGCATGATTGTCCTAGCTCTGTCTATCATCAAGTTCATCAGCTCACATGTCACAATGTTTGTGTTTCTCCCTCATAGCCCAGGAGCCCCCACCATCTTTGAGCACTCAGGTTACCATCCAGCACCTGTGATTCATCTTCCTTCATACTCTGGTCAGCCAGCAGATGGTGAGAGGCCAACACTGGTCGAATGAGACCCTTTCACGTGTAGAGGTCCCACACAGGCCAGTCTCCTCTCGGTTGTCTGCACAACTCTGTTACACACAACCATAAGCAACAACTTGGTAGCATTAATGTGTTACTATGAATCTCAGGATATAACAAAACTTGTGGTGGATAAGTGGCCTCTTGGAATGTGTCAGGCTGAAACTGTCTGAGACCAACATGACTCTCATTTTCTCAGTTTCATTAGAACTGACTCAGAATGTTATGAGTGTATTTCCTAGGACTGAATGAGTGCAACAAGGTGTGTTCCAGTCAACATAAATGTTACCTGGGAGTAACTTTTGTTCCACCATGGCTACAACTGTGTAATTACACAGGGCCTGTTACAGACTCCTTAGTTCCTTTCGGTTACATGACATAAAACCACCTATATAAAGCCCTAGGCTGGCCATGTCATCCTGTGCTCACTCTCACACACCCATCTAGGTCCATGTATGAACCAACTATGACATGGGGTGGGGGACTTCTCCTGTCTGGCAAAGCTCAGAGTTACCACCTGTGATGGAGATATATGACATCTCAGATACAGGATCACTTAACACATGTGAGTGTAGTTGGGAATTTTCACTATGTATGATGCACTGGTGTTGAAATCTGGGCTATTGTGGTTGGCACAGAAGCACCCTACTACTTCAGTACGCTTCTAGTCTCAATTAGGTGATATTTTTGGAGGTTGACATGGTTGTCAGAGCTGCTATGGTTCTCGAAAGGCAGGAACTTCCCTTTTACTCTGGTGATTCTAAATTTGGATTTGTTTTGTTTACTACATAAATGTTCTGCATCCTAAAATATTGACTCAGGCACGCATTAGTTCTATTTCTGTTTCTGCAATAAAACTCCATTTCCAAGCCAATGCATGAAGATAATATTTTATTAGATTTTACGGTCCATTATAGCAGACATGCAGTTCAGCATGCTACAGGCATTGTGGTGGGATCAGGAAGCTGAGAGCTTACCTCTTGAACTGCAAGCACAAATCAGAGAGACTGAACTAGAAATGGTTCAGCACATTTTAGTCTCAAGACTTGCCCATGTGACTATCTTACTGCAGAGGTCATGGCTCATAAACTTCACCTATCAGCACCACAAAGTGGGGATCAAGAGATTATGTGGCTGAGACTATGGTGAACATTTCTCATTTAAATGACCACCAGGGAAATTTTTTGTGAGTGTCTGATTAATCTGCCCATAATCTTGCCCTATCAATGGGGAGTATCAGCCAAAATTTCTGAAACATTTTATCCCCAATATTAATTCTAATAACCAGACTCAATACATAGCTATGCCACTGGTCTCAGTGGGACCATAGCCAAGAAAATCACAGTCCTTTCTAATTGGACCCTGAACTGTCACCACAAAGTTTGATGTGAAATATTTTAGTTTTCAAAGGGATACAGAAGTAGTTCCTAGCCTGTATACCTCTGTTGTAGTGGGCAGCAGTTCCAGCTGTGACCTGGAAGCACAACCCTTACTGAGGCTTCTGGTAACTGCCATACCTACCTAGGACCTCCCCCGGGGGCAGGGCCAAGAGGTGAGGTGTTAAGACTGGGAAGCCATTAAGACTGGAGATCGGACTGTGCTGGCCCTCTTGGTTCCTGGATCCTGGATGTTGGAGGGTAGACCAAGCAGAGTTCTCTAGAGAACACCACTAGACTGTACCTCACCTCTCCTGGACCCTGTGACCAACCCCTTTACTTGCTGTAAGTTGCCCTAAATCCCCAAATAAACCTCTTAACTACATGGAGTTGCCTTAATAATTTCCCCCATTATCTGGTGCCCAATGGGGGGCAAAGTCCAAATGCCTGGGTGGTTTCCACCCTCAGCCTCTACTGGGGATGCTGTGGCAAAATGTCCATGCTTCTCTCTCTCCCTTCTTCCCTGTCCTTTTTAAAATTCTTTCCTCCCCTGGGACCCAGTGCTTAACCACTGGGTCCTGCTCTTTCCCTTCCTCCCATCTCCCCAGCTCGTGGGTATGTGCACCCGCCTGCTGGGTCTCTGGGCCTGGAGCAGGCTTAGCCCCCAGGCAGGCTTAGCCCCCAGGCAAGCTTAGCCCAAAGGCAGCTTAGCCCCAGACCCGCAAAAGCACTGAGTGAGCACCCCCTCCCCCAGCCCCCTTCCACCCAAGTTCCCACCTGAGTTTCCGCAGGAGCCTTCAGCTTAACTTTTCTGTTGGAACCAGCTCAGTGGCTGCCTACGCTGCCAAGGCAGCTCCCCAAGGGTGCTACCCCCCATGACCGCAGAGGTACTGAGAGGAGCTCTAGGCTGCAGCTCCAGCAGTCATCCTTGCCACCAGGATCTCTCTGCGCCCTGAGCTCAGGCCACTGAACCCCATACGCATGGCCTCTTGGCTGAGGGAGGAGGACTGAAGGGCCAAGGCAGTCACAAAGGCCAAGCCAGGCCCTGAAGCTCGAGGGAGACACAGGAAGATCTGCTGCATCCTTGCTGCTTCCACTGCTCCTCCATAAGTGAACACAGGACTCCACTTCCTGCCTGCACAGGACTCTACCCCCTGCCTGCAGCTACCGCCAGCCAGTCTCCAGTGGGACCGGCTTTAGAGCTAAGCCAGTGTCATTACAGGTAAGAATACTTGAAAATTTCACACTTTGAAACTGATTAACAAATTGTGATAATATGGCTGATAACATTACTTCACAAGAATTTAAAAACTTTTTTGCCTATATGATGAATGACATTTTCCTGGAACTTTACGACCTTCCTAAGGTGTATCTGGCCTGTACCATTTTGGCATTTACCATAATAATTTACACAGAATTCAAATACTGGGTTAATAATAATAACAAAGATGAGTCATTGTTGGGACTGATACAGGCTTTAAAAGATGGCAATGAATGCTTACATAAAAAAATTCTTTCTCTGGAATCTGTTAACCAGGATTTACAAAACAGGCTTTGTAGTTTAGAATCTGTTAACTTAATACAAGAACTTCAGTTCATAAATAATAAATGTATAGCCAAATTTGATTTTATTGATAGTAAATATGAATACTTAATGGATAGAACAATAACTCTCCAGGGTGAAATTGTTGCTACTCAGACACTTTATAAGGAAGAAAGATTATCATTAACTAATAAAATAAGGTCTATGGAATCATGTGTTTCACAAGAACATAAAAGGTTGCATGATTCCATGAGAAATCTGGAATCCCTTGCAAGAGAGGAGATTCACTCCCTGGAAAAGACCTTAGGTGCTCGTTTGCAAGCCCTGGAAGAAACTCTCAGTAAAGATGACAAGGGACCTAATAAGCAGAAGGGCAAGACCATATAGGTCATAACATCTCCAGATGGCTCTCATACAGTGGCCTATCCTGTCATCATCTATGAGAGGCCAGCAGATGATAGACACCCTGAGCCATATCCAGAATACAGATTACAATCTATTCCGATGAGGGATTTTTATACATATGAAGGAAGCAGTAGTCACGTATGGCATACACTCAACATTTGTAAGATAGATGTTAAATTCGTGGTCTACCTCGAATAGAATTATACCAGATGACTGGAATCAGTTAATTTCAGCTGTTCTAGAATATAGCCAGCAGTTGCAATGGAAAAGCTGGCTGAGAGAAGAAGAAAGAAATTTAGAACAACAAGGTAAACTCAGAGGTTTTGAGATCTCCCAAGATCAAATTCTTGGTGAGGGACATTTCACTGATAGGAATATACAAGCCACTTATGATGAGCATACAATATCCCTATGCCATACAGCAGCTCTAAATGCTTGGGGAAAAATTCCAGAACCAGGAAAACCAATTGAGAATCACACAAAGATATTACAGGGACCTCAATAACCTTTCACTGATATTTTACAAAGGCTGACCACAGCTATAACGAAAGCTGTGTCAGACAAAGAATTAAGGCAAACATTAACTGAGTCCTTGGCATTTAACAATGCTAATACAGAATGCAAAAGAATACTTATGCCATTAAAGGTCAGATCAGCTCCTTTGGAAGAATAGATTCAGTATACTAACGGTGTTGAGTCTCTTAATTATAGTAATGAGGCTTGGATAGGAGAGACAACTCCCAGAGGTAGAAGAAGGCCTCAGAGTTCCAAATGCTTTAAATGTGGTACACAAAATCATGTAAGTAAAAACTGTACATGGGGTGCTCCTAGAAGTAATACTCTTACAAATAACCCAAACAGGAGACCCTAGCCTTCTGGATTATGTAGAAGATGTGGCAAAGGCCGACATTGAACCAATGAGTGCAGATCAGTCATAGATATATAAGGTAACCCTTTGCCATTGGGATATGCCTCAAGGGGCCTTTTGAAGGCCCCCAAATCAAACGTGGTCCAAACATTTCCGGCCACTGTGGAGGAAATTCCTCTCCAGGACAATTAAATAAACCATTGTCTAAGGTAAAGAGCAATACTGCACTGGATAATAGAACAGCTCTGATAGATGAATCAAAAGTTCCAAAGAATAGGTCAAACAGTCTTAGAAAGATCTAGTCGAACTCTAAATGATATGCTAAATAAACAGCAGCAGGTAACAATTACTCCTAGAAATAGATTGCATAATGCTTTATTAACCTTGAATTTTCTCAATGCTGA
This sequence comes from Neotoma lepida, assembly GCA_001675575.1. Taxonomy (NCBI): domain Eukaryota; kingdom Metazoa; phylum Chordata; class Mammalia; order Rodentia; family Cricetidae; genus Neotoma; species Neotoma lepida. The sequence goes on along the minus strand of LZPO01087268.1, from coordinate 99,831 downwards.
TGAGAAAGGAACAACAGCTGCGGAGAGACACTGGACGACAGACAAAACTGAGCTAAATCAACCGGTTTATTTCAAAGATGTGTTGACCTCAGAATGGAAACCAGGATACGTCCTATGTTGAAGAAGGGGTTTTGCTTTTGTTTCCGCAGGAGAAGAAAAGCTATGGATACCAACAAAATTAATAAAAATTCGATTTGAACAGGAGAAACCCCTCGGTGAAGAGAAGTAAAAGCTCATCTACAGATGTGACATCTCTACAAGTTGTAAGAATAACTTAACAAACAAAGGGTTGGGGCAGGATTTTGTTTTTCTTGTCTTTACAGGATAATAGAAATACCCATCTTCCAGAAATCATAAGGNATTGGATATCCAGACATCTGCAGCAGAAGAAAAGAATCTATTNGTACCAATCTGCACAGAGAAAAATCTTACTACCTCACCTCTATATCTCTTTCACTCTAAAGGAATCATGGTTCCAATTCAATTATATATCAAGCTGGCTTTGGNGTTGGAAGTTGGCTCCTTCCTCCTTTAAACCCAAGCATATTGCTAAAATATAAAATTTGAGAGATTCTGTCTCATACCAGAAAAGCCACCTAGTGTAGGCCAGAAGAAAACCAATTCAAAGGGACCATTGTCACCAGATTCTATTTCTCTCCCTGCTTACTCTTTCTCTCTTAGAATTCTTTCTTACATGTCATGTCATCTTTAAATCCGAACTTTCCATTTTGATGTACAAGTTTTCCACAGTAAAAACCGTCTTCTCCAATAGCAATTTCTGAAGTCTCCAGAAGGGAGATGGGGCCCCATCACCACAACTACAACAACAACCCTACTCAGTCCAGAACAATGCCATGCTACCTGAAAACATTAATCATAATCAGCCTCAGACTGAAAACTCTTCAGGACAGTCCTAAGATAAGATGGTCCATCACACTACACTTTTAGCCAGAATCTCAGAAACACACTACACTTTTAGCCAGAATCTCAGACAATCTTATCCATTTCTGAGACTAGCTGCAGATTCTATTGATAGCTCTATTGAGACCTCATAATCTAAGCTTTGTTACAGCACCCCACAGAGATACCATTGCCCCCCAAAAAGTAGGAAGTAATTATAAGAAAACAATGCCCGTCTCCCAAATATCTTATTTTGTCAGGGTCATGAATACATGATTGTAGGGTTGGGGGTGGAACAATAGAATGTGGACTCTGTATTCTTTTTTAGAAAAAAAAGGGGAATGGATAGGTATAGGATAATAAGGTAGATTATTGTATTTACTAGAAAACCAATTCAGTAAAATATCAGCCTTAGATAATTTGCACTGATATTGATGCTCATATATTGATACAAATGCAAGCTACTTATGTATTTCTATTTAGAATAATGTATATATTGATATAAATGCAGAACTATATTTGTTGTATTGTACATATATTTCTACTTTTGTTTGAAGTATTTTGTATATTAATACAAATATAAAATTGTATTTGTCATATGTATGTATGTTCTATCTCTGTTTAAGCCATTTTGGGTATTGTCACAATCTTGAGGTCATTGTCCTTACAGTACACCTCCTTACTGACTGTTTATCTTGTTATGTGAAGCCTTAGTCCTTAAGTTATTTTAGTAGGGAAGACTTATTGAATTATAGTCACTCATGCTTGTCATGGCTATAGTTATGTTAGTTAGGTTCTCCAGACTTACAGAAACATATGCCAGATGGATAGGTAATCTTCAAACACTTCATAGACCTAGAGAATATGGCATTTAAATGTTTTGATAACTTAGAATTCTGTTGATGTGAGACACAATTGCTCCTGGCAGCACTGATCTGATCCCGAGAGAATGTTGGGCTTCAGAGACATTTCCATTTGGAAGATTGTTTTCTTCTTGGCACAAAAAAATGGCCTATTGGGCGAAGAACTGCCCTTCCCTCGACCGCTGACAGTAAAAGCGACTATTGAACTCTGACATGACAGGGTAAGATAGTCTTTCAAAAAACCTGCTTTTGAAAATGGTCTGACAGATAAGCTAGGCCTATCACCAGTTTGAATGCACCAATGATAGCTAAAAATTTTAGGTGACTGTCCAGGCTGCGAGCTGTCTCTGTCTACTCTGGCAAGACTCCCAAAAGTTGCTTGCATCCTTCTCCCATTTCTCAGATGTTATTATATTCCCTCTCATGTCTTTGATGGGATTGAAGACTAACAGTTACAGTTATAATCTTCTTGTATCTTCGCTAGGACATATTAAGTATTAGATTCAGGTTCTTTAGAATAGGATACCTTTTGGAATGATGATCTCTGTAACATGCCATTTACCTATGCTCCAGACTNCTCTGGATTTTAGTATTTTAGTATGTGTCTCTTGCTTGATGTTGTTTGTGTTGGTTGTAGTTCCATCTTGTCTAGGTCATTATCCGTTATTCGTCCTGGACAATATTTGATAATCATTCCTATTGTATATAGTTTTGTATTAGGTTAGAATTTTCTTATTTAGACAAAAGAGGGAGATGTAGTGAGCAGCAGTTCCAGCTATGACCCAGAAGCACAACCCTTACTGAGGCTTCCAGTAACTGCCATGCCTACCTAGGACCTCCCCCCAGGGGTGGGGCCAAGAGGGCAGCTGTTAAGACTGGGGAGCCGATAAGACTGGAGATTTGTCCATGCTGGCCCTTTGGTTCTTGAATCCTGGACGTTGGAGGGTGGACCAAGCAGAGTTCTCCAGAGAACACCACTGGACTGCACCTCATCTCTCCAGGACCCTGTGACCAACCCCTTTACTTGCTGAAAGTTGCCCTAAAACCCTAAATAAACCTCTTAACTATGTGGAGTTGCCTTAATAATTTTCCCCATTACTCTGTACCAACAAATCTTAATCTTTCCAACTTGAACTTTTACCTTGAATCTCCCTCCTTGTTGTTTTCCTGTTTTCTTCTGTTCAAATATGGATCTAGCCTGAATCATGAGTACACTATTTCTCAGTGCCAGGCAGCCTCATTTGGTAGAAAAGATTTTCCATGGAGTGAAATGTCTTTAAGGTCAAGTTGATTTCTTTTTGTCTCAAACTCATGACTTCTGTCCTCTTCATTAATTTCTATAACAGCTCCTATAAGAAGGGAACACCAGGATTTTGTAACATGCTGATACTCTTTTTTATTTCCTACATGGAAGGAGAAAACTCCTGAAAGATGGTGACCAGNGGATCAGAGCTTTGTTCCAAGCTCTTCTTTTGTCTCACAGGGTGACTGGCTCTATTCAGTGAGTAAAGAGTATCTGTGGCAGATCTGTTATTAGTTAGGGTAAGCTGCATCTCCAATGATTTGATGATGCTATTTAACTGATTCACCTTAAGGATGAAAATATCTCACTAATGGACATTAGAAGGTTCTTGTGTTTAGCAGCAGAGAAATGGGGAATTGAATCTTAGGGTACGATGTTTTTGAGCTGAATCCTGGCTCTGAATGTGCAGTTGTGTAAGACTATGGTCATGAGACACATATGATGTTCACAAACTGCAGTAACTGGCACTCCCTTGGAGAACAGGAAGCTTCCTGTCCTAGTTAGCAATAAGTGTTAAAGTGACATAGCATATGATGACCATTGTGGGTACCATGTCTCAACTGAGACATTATGTTAATCAGCTCAGTCTGCAGAATTGTCTGTGAAGGATTTCTTGATTGTTCTAATAGATGAAAGTTGTCAAAGGCAGCTATGTACTGTGCCATCGCTATGCAGGTGATGCTCAGTTGCTTACGTAAGCCAGGTAGGCTTGAGCCAGCCAGCCAGCCAGAGAGAGACATAGATACAGACAGAGACAGGGAGATAGTGAGCAACTTTTCTCCTCTGTTCCTGCCTTCAATTTCTATCCTGCCTTCACTCAGTGATTGATTTGTTCTCAATTTGTCTGATAAGTAAATCATTTGCTCCCTAAGTTGCTGGTTTCAAAGTGTTTACACAACTGCAGAAGTACAACTAGGGCACAGAGACTTTAGTTGAGAGCACAAAACACATCTATTTAGATCATAATTAATATTATTCTTACTCATATGCAAAGCCATTACCATTTTTTGGACAAAGAGATTAGACCTAGGGACAGACCAGCCAGGTGCAGGTGTGACTCCTATTCTGACATCCTCTGACTTCAGCTTAAAATAAGATTATCAGCCTTCCTGTGATATTTTGTGGGTACTCAGCTTCTCCTGAGTCTGCCCATTCTCTAGATGCCTAATGTTTAAGTCTTTGGGCCAGGAATTACCAGGAAATATCATAAACTCTCCCTAGACTCACTCCACAGTGCCTGGAGTCAGTGTTCAAGATGACTACCCCTGCAATGCACTTCTGTCCAAGTATTAATCCACTTCCCAGCATTTGAGTCTGGTGTCTCTTCCTCTTGTAGCCACAGACACAAGGTATAGGTTGCCTAGTGTTCTCTAGTAGGTGACATAAATCACAGAATCAAAACTCAGAATATTTTTTCATTGTATATAACCACATTTTTGTAGCCAAGTCATCAGTTGAAGGCCATTTAAGTTGTTTACATTTTCTAATTATTGCGAATAGAGAAGCAATGAACATGGCTGAGCATGTATCTGTGGAGTAGGATTTCAAGTCCTTTGATTCAATGAAAGAAGTGGTGTATTTGTGTTCTGTGGTAAATTTGTTTCCAGTTTTTGTGAGAGTTCTCCACACTGGTTTCAAAAGTGATTACACCACTTTGTAACCCGACCAACAGTGAATGAGGTTTCCAATTTCTCCACATCCTTATCAGCATTTTTTGTACTGTTACCCATTCTTATGTGGGTAATTTGAAGTCTCAGTGTGGTTTTAATTTTTTTTTCCTAATTGCTAAGGATGATGAACACATCTAGCAATAGGTCTTACTCATTCTTATTTTTTCTTTTGAGAAATCTCTGTTCAGATCCATCGCCCATTTTAAATCTCAGTTGTTCTTTTCTTCCAACCCTCTCTCTCCCTCTCTTTCTTTCTCTCTGGTTCTGGAGACAATGTCTCTCTATATAGCNCCACATGTCCTGGAAATCACTATATAGACCAGAGTGGCCTCAAACTCACAGAGATCTTCCCATCTCTACTGCCTGAGTACTGANACTAAAGGAGAGTGATACCATTCCAGGCTCTGATTGCTTTCTTTGTTTTTATTTTCTTTTTTTCAGTTATTTAAAAAATATTCTGTATGTTGATCGTCTGTCTGATGTATAACTGAAAAACATTTTCTTGCACTCTATGGCTCTCTTTTCAGCTGCTTGATTATTTTCTTTAATGTATAAAAGCTGATTTCTATGAGGTCCCACTTGTCAATTGTTTTCATAATTCCTAGCAAATGGAGTCCTGTTTACAATGTCATTTTTTACACTTGTATCATGTAGGACACTGCCGACTTTTTCTCCTAGCACTTTCAGCATTTCATATTCCACATTGAGTTCCATGACCCTTTTGGAGTCAATTTTGTGCAAAGTGATAGATATTGGTGCAATTTCATTCTTCTACATGTGAATTTTCAGTGTTCCCATTGGTACTTGTTGAAGATGCTGGCTCTTTACCAGTGCATACTTGGCATCTTTGTCAAGTATCAGAGGGATGTGATTATGGGCACTCATGTTTGGTGTCTTTCATTTTGTTCCATTAGTCTATATGTCTGTTATTATACCAGTATCATACTGTTTTAATACTGTAGCTCTGTAATATTATGAAATCTGTAATGGCAATTTCTCAAGCATTGTTCTTTTTGCCCAGGATAGCTCTGACTACCTGTAATCTTTTGTAGTTCCACATGAATTTTAGGAATTTTTTATATGAAAATATGAAATGGGGGTTTTGTTTGGGATTACATTGAGTCTGCAAAATCACCTGGTTAAAATGTTTATTTTCACAATGTTAATTATACCAATCCATTAATATGGGTTGTCTTTCCATTTTTTTCTCCTTCTTCAATCTTTTTCTTCAGAAATTTAAAGTTTTCATAATAGATGTCTTCCATCTCCCTGATTATGTTTATACTTAAGCTTTCTGAGGCCAATGTGAATGAAAGCTTTGCGACAATATTTTTCCCAGTGTGCTTGGTGTTGTTAGAGAAAGTTGACACATTATTTAGTAGCAATTATTACTGTTCCTGATGAGTTGAGTTAAGTTCCAGCACTTATGGGAAGAGGAATCACAACCTCATCTAACTGCAACTCCAGGAGATTCCACACAATTCCTAGACACCCAATAGTTAACTGGGCATCTCCTTTTGAGTCTCAGCATAGACACTCAAGCTGCACTGGTGCCCAGGCCATTAGCCAAAGGTTCTTATGGTGTTGTGAGTCTTCACAAGATGGTCAGTTCTCCAAGGGGAGTGACAGAGGACATAGGCCCTCCTGATGATTACATGTCCTTAGGGATTAAGTCTAGGGAATGCTCTCCTGCAGGCAAGTAGGAACAGATGGTGCTGACGCATACAGCTGTNTTGTCCACATATCAGGGCCTTGAATATATTGAGGCTACCTTATCACCATGGCAACATTCATTTCCTATGTGTAGCATCATTGTGAATCTGAGACCCAGAAACCTCATTGTATAGATCTGCCTCACATAGACCATGGGTGACAGACAAGCTGTCTGTGTACAACTATGTATACTGTGTATTCACCCTGGAAACCTCAGGTTGTTGTGGAGGGAGAGGAGCTGTTTTCAGAGATATTAATCTCAGTCATCAACAACTCGAGGGGATGTCTGTTGCAGAAAATTAAAACAAATGGACAATTATATTAGACTCTAGAACTAAGCTACCGGCTTCAGGAGAATTTGGGCAAAATTCCAGGACTTTGCAACCCAGCTGCTGCACAGGAAATCATTTGTTTTCTGGAATGTTCTTGCATTATTCAGAAAGGAAAAGGAAAGGGTTTTGCATTCTCCCTTCCAATGGATTCTGCATCTTATTCAGGGCTCTCTCTGCCCAAGAAGTCACTATTTCAAAGAACTTTCACATCTGTCTCTCATCATACCTCATTTTACTCCTTAGTGAAGTAATCTTTTAATGGATTGGTCTTCCATCTTGGGTATGAGTAATAATGGTCTCATATGGAAAATGTTAAAGTCTAAAATCCTAACCTAGTTCTGCCAAGCACACCCCTACCTTCTACAAGTAATACCTGCATTTGAAAATGTCCACCTGGGAGGGCTGGAAAAATGGCTCAGTGGTTAAGAGCAATGATTGCTCTTGTAGAGGAATGAGGTTCTCTTCCCAGGACACCAAGGCACCTCATAAGCCAATTGTAATTCCCTTTCCAGAGGATTCAATGGCCCCTTCTGGCTACTGTGGGTACCAGGCATACTTGTCATTCCCTTTTCCTTATTCTCAGCTTCATGGCCAAGAGGAAACTAATTCTGATGGTACGATGTTTCCATACAATGGTAATATCAGTGCCCACACTCACCTCAGGGAAAAATTTTTCTCCTGCTACTCAGGGCTTAGATCTAAGTGGTCCAGATGCCAAAACCTTCCACAGGAATCTTTTTCTGCTTGTTTTCTTTCATAGTATTTTTTTTTCATGACTCCAATTCTTCCCCAGGAATCTATATTCGTAGTCCTAAGAACACAGCTCCTCTGTCTTTTTGCTTTTATATCTTACCTGTAGTTGGATGTTTTCTCTGGTCCTGCTTGGCTCCTGTGGCCCTGCAGTCCCACAGCCACTTGTAAAATAATTAGAGATATATTATTTTCAATCTATATGGCCTCATCACTCAGGCTTCTTTCATGTTATATTAACCCACTTGTACAAATCTGTACTCTGCCACATGGTTTGTGGCTTACCAATACTTTACTTCTTGCTTCTCATGGTGGTGGCTAACATGATCTCCTCAGCTCTTCATTTTCTTTCCTCTCTCTCCAGTTTGAATGTACTACCTAACCTTATTTTGCCTTGCCATTGGCCAAACAGCTTCATTTATCAACTAATCAGAGCAACACATATTCACAGCATACAGAAAGATATCCCACAGCACTTCATCTTTTCTNTCTAACCAAAAAGGAAGGTTTTAACTTTATCATAGCAAAATTACATATAACAAAACAGTTATCAAGCAAGAATTACAGTTACAATATCAAGTCTATTCATATTTGGCAAATTTAAAGAATATATCCTATTTATCCTATATTTGTGAGTCTGAGTTTTGATATCTAATTTATCTTTTATCATAACCAAGGAAAATTATAATTATAACTATCTAGTCTTCAACTACATCAAAGAACTCAGAAGGATACAATATTACCTAAGTCAACAGGAAGAGCATTGTAAGCAACTTCCAAAAATCTAGAATGACAGAGACAACTGGCTACCTGGAGAGCTACCCAAAGTTCCTCTGCAACATTGGGGCATCTTTCTTCAGCCTATAGGCCTAGAGTCTCTGTCACTTCTCTCTGTGTCCTATAGAATATCTGGCAGTTTCTTCTGTGAAGCAGGAATCTGAAGGACCATCATGACTTGAAAAGTCAGTGGTTACCTTCTTATGGGCCCTGGATATCCAGTTTATACAACCTACTGTCAGTTAGTTTACACAAGGACATTGTTTTGCACAGTGGTTAACTTGCCACAAAGAAAGCAAACTCCATAATGAGTTTATTCAATGCTCATCATTCTTCTTGAAGTAATTCATGCTGCCAGGAGCAAATGTGTCTCATTTTGCAGAAAGTCTAAGTTTTTAAAACATTTTAATGTCACATTATGTAGGTCGTTGAAGTATTTGAAGATTACCTATCTAATTGAAATATATCTACATATACCTAGAAAACTTAACTAATATCACTATAAGTTTGACTATCATAGGAAACTAATTATTAATTTGTATTTCTTAATTATCCATTACAACTTAAATGAGTAAAATAAATATAATACCTTAAATAAGAGTAGAAATATATATATGTATAGTGTAACAAAATTAACTTTAAATTTGTAATAAACTAAAATCTATAGCAATGTAAAACATTTTAAACAAGTTTTTGCTCTTTAAATGTAGGTTCAATAATCTATCTTTTTATCCTATCATATGTATATTATTGCATTTTCTGTTTTAGAGAGAGATTGTATTTATAATCAACCCCCTTAAATTAAAAAAATATTTATAAACAGTATTTTGGGAATGCAGGCATAGCTTCTCATACTTCTTCCTGCTGGTTGAGGGCATTGGCAATCTTATGGGAACTCTGAGAAAATTAAGAATTATAGTTAAGTTCTGACTGGAGTAGTCTGTGTGGCTGCATTGTCTGAGCTAATTGCCTTGAAGCTGTTTTGGATGTTGGGTCATCTGGGCCATGGTGTCTTCAGAGACCTATCAGGGGTTCTTGGCTGGTCAAAGCATATTAGACTGGAAGCAATCCACAGGTTCTCCTCTTCTGTGGAAAGAAAAGCAGAACCTCCTTTCCAAAGCATCATAACCTTAGATCCAAGTTTTGAAGTCAAGATACCTTTAAAACATATGTATTGGTTTAACTGAGTAGCCTTTTCAATCAAATGTCTTTCTGCAGTTAAAAATCCCAAAGATAACATAATCCATACTGTGTGTGTGTGATTTCCATCTTTATGCGGCTTACTTTTTATATTACTTTTACTGTCTCTTTAAAGATTTAAAAAAATTTAAAACTATTTATTTCTTTATATAACTGTATATATTTCTTTTTCTCTCTCTTCCAAGCCTACTTACATTTTTACACACACTGTAAACAGTTTAGAGTTTTATTTCATCTGAAGCAGTCTTATTGTGAATCCATAATCCTTCACTGACCAGGAGAGATTTTAAACTGCTGAACTGCTTGGCTGCTGACTCCTGCCCCCTTAGCTTCCAAACATGGCAGTGGTACATTTACTGCCAGCTCTGGGAGACATGCCATGTGTACCACCCATTCTGGGAGGTAGTGGATCCATGCCTTCATCCAGGAGCCTGTAGCCCAGAAAGCTTTACTTTTTATGTATTATCAAAAGCTATTTCCACCATGCACCATGTTGCACAGCTTGCAGATACCAATGCATACAGCAGCAGGAATCTGTCAAGCTGCACTCAAGCTGATAAATTTGAATCTACCATATTGTAGCTCAAGTCCACAAGCTGTGTCATTTCTGTACCTTGGCGTCTCTGTATCTCAGCCTACATGAGACATGAAGTAGAAAGCTGGTTTTGGCTCTATTATTGTGTGTTTAGAAGTCCTTTTAAAACTCTTTTAGTCCTTATGGAAATTTGAGAGGCCCACATTAGGCGCCAAATTAGCTGGATGTTTTCTCTGGTCCCGCCCAGCTCTGGTGACCCTGCAGTCCCACAGTCACTTTTAAAATAATCACTTAGAGACTAATACTATTTTCAAACTGTATGGCCTAATGGCTCAGGTTTCTGGCTAGCTAGCTCTTACATCTTAAATTAACCCATTTCTATAAATCTATACTTTATCATGGGGCTTGTAGCTTACTGGTACTTTACATCTTGCTTCTTATGTTGGCAGCTAGCAGCATCTCCTCAGCTCTCCTTTTCCTTTCCTCTCTCTCCAGTTGGAATGTAATGCCTAACCTTATCCTGACTCACCATTGATCAAACAGCTTTATTTAACAACTAATCAGAGCAACACATATTCACAGCATATAGAAAGATATCCCGCAGTACTTACCCTAAGTTTTTTCTTACCCAATATTCCTAATTCTACTCCTATTCTGAATTTCTTCTTACCAAATATTCTCATACCTAATTCTATATTTTTAATTAATTTTATAGATAGAAATTAAGAAAGAAAGAGAAACCTTGAAAATTATAGATATTCTCATGCAGCCTCACATTTCACTTCAGCATTTCCTTCAGCCACTTAACTCTTGAGAATAAAATACCATTACCTTTATTTTTGATTCATTATTGGTCATGATTTCTTACACCTCCAATGCCCCCTAACTCTCCTTTGTGAATTCCTCTGTCCCTGTTCCTGATGCCATCAGTGGGAGAACCTCCCCCACTTTTTCCCCATGGTAGTCTTGAGGAGAGAGGGATAAGAGATATTAAGTAGAGTTATAGAGGGTATAGAAACAGATAGAAACACAGGATAGCCTCTGGATGGCTTGGATCAATATCCATCAGCCCTTCCTGTATCTTCTAAAGTGCCTTTTATAGGAATGCCAAGGGGTGGAACAAAAGACCTCTGCCTAGCACAGCCAAGTGCAGACCCTTCCAATCACCTGGTAACCACACTTTTGGTCAATAAATACTCTAATGCAGCCCTTCTGGGTAAAGCAAGCTCAGATCTTACTAGGAAAATTNTGTGACCTCCACCCATGGCCTCTATGGTTAAGTAGTGACTATCTCTGTCCTCTCATCTCCAGGCTAGCTTTATTTGTCAGAACACAAACAAAACATCACACAACATTTCCACGTTTTTGTCTAAACTAAAAAAGTGAAGATATTAAATTTCACTAGAACCAAAACCAGCAGCACCCTTAAGTGCTGCAGAGGCTGCATTTCCCAGGTATAGTATTATGAAGGAGGTGGAACATAAGTCCATTCCTAAAGCCTATATATCTCAGACCTCAATAAAAACTTTATTCATAGATCCAACTTAGGCATACATTCTCAGTATCTCTAGGATATTTACTGAGACTCATGTATCATTTATAATATATCTAGATGTTTGTATGGCATATTTATCTATATCAACAACTTATATTTTACATATCATAAGTTATTCCTTAATTTTTCCAAGCATTTTTTTGTATCTAAATCTTTGTATATTTATAAAAACTTTACATCTCTATCAGTGATGAGTGAAAATAAAATTTCCTCTTCTTTCTTTTGGATCCAATATCTGTGTTAGCTGTGCCATTTTCTGACATGGTGGGAGAGTTATCTTTTATTTGAAATTGGATAGCAAGGCAAATTATCTTTAGACTTGGTAAATGGAAATATAATCTAAATGTTCTCAAAGTGTAATTTGAACAAAACCCTGGTGATAAGAGGCATGGCATAGTTTTTGTCTAAAGTGGGAAGCTTAAGTTCTGGGGGATAAGTAAGGAGTTGATTATATTAATATTTAGCAAGTTTAGCATGTAAAAAATTTAATTATTTATAAGATGATCAAGCTTTAATACATACCCTAAAATTATCTTTAATAGCTTATAATTTAAGTATAATTTATGCTTGGCAGTTTATAGTTTATGTGGGCTAATTAATCAATAAGTTGTATTTCTTAATTATCTTTAATAGTATATAATTAAGGTAAATGTTGGGAATGTCTTTCTAAAAATGTGTTGCTCTGATTGGTTGATAAATAAAGCTGTTTGGCCAATGATGAGGCAGAATAAGGTTAGGAGGGACATTCGAACTGGGGGAAGAGAAGCAGAGAACAGAGCTGAGCAGACGCCATTCTGCCACCTAGAAAGCAGCATGTAACGGCACACAGGTAAAGCCACGTGGAACACAGGGTGACATAGATTCATAAAATGGATTAATTTGAGATGTAAGAGCTAGCTAGTGAGAAGCCTGCCAAGGCCATAGTTTAAAAATGATGTAAGCCTCTGTGTGTTTATTTGGGTCTAAGCGCTGTGGGAGCCGGGCGGGACAGAGACCAAGACCAGACAAACTTTCGTCTACAAATGGCGCCCAATGTGGGGCTCTCGAATTTCCATGAGGCCTAAAACAGTTTAAAAAGGGCTTCTAAATACACAATAATTGAGTTAAAAGCAGCTTTCTACTTCATGAGACGCTGCAACATTTGAGCTTGAGCGCATTATGGCGGATTCCCACCATGGTACAGAGTGGTGTCTACAAGCCACACAGTACTCTGCATGGTGGATTTAGCTTTTGCTAGTTTAAAAAAAAAAGTTTCTGGGCTACGCGCTGCTGGATTGGAGGCATAGACCCACTGTTTCCCAGAGTCGGCAGTTAGCATGATTTCACCAGAGCTGGCAGTAAATGTGCTTCCGCCATATTAAAATGCTAAAGTGGGTGGAGTCACAGCCAAGGCTGCCGCTTCTGTCCTACTCGCCAAGGCTGCCGCTTCTGTCCTACTCGCTGCAATAGATTCACAATAACACAGATTCAAATGTAATAAGACTAAATGGTTTACAGTGTATGTTAAAAATGTACATAGGCTTGGGAGAAAAAGAAAAAGGAGTATACACAGTTATATAAAAAAATAATTTAAAAAATTAAGTCTTTAAAAAGACAATAAAAGTAATATAAAAAAAATAAGCCAGGTAAAGATGGATATTACACAGAGAATTGGGATTGTGTTGTCTTTGGGATTTTTAACTATAGAGAGACATTTGATTGTAAAAGCTGCTGAGTTAAATCAATATATACATTTTAAAGATATCTCAATTTCAAAATTTATGTCTAAGGATACTTTGCTTTGGAAAGCAAGCTCTGCTTTTGTTTCCACAGAAAGCAAGAGGCTATGGATTTGTTCTAGGTTAAGATGGATCAAGTTTGATCAACCAAGACCCCCTGAAACGTCTCTGATGACAACATGGTCCATATGATCCAACCTCCAGAACGGCTTCAAGGCAACTGGCTCCAAGACAACTGTCTCAGACAATGCAGCTACTCCTGTGAGGACTTGACCGTAATTTTTAATTTTCTCAGGATCCCCATAAGAATACAGCGCCCCCTCTATCAGCAGGAAGTAGCCTAGAACACTACGCCCACATTCCCAAAAAAATGGATTATGGATGTTTGTCTTTGTTTAGATTGTTGGTTACAAATTGTTATTAAACATAGTCAATCT